>JAJJWW010015464.1:0-268035 GCA_023531295.1 Papaver armeniacum
ACATCCCCGATAAGATCAACTCAAAAGAGTCGAGAAAGAGTTGATAATCGTTTCTCGAAAAGGTTCCTCCGGCACTCCATATCTAATCAGCTTCTGGGTTTTGATAAGGAACGACTTTGTAAGGAAATGGAAAGAGAGAATCTTCGCTAAAAGAAACAATCAGAATTTCCTATGAAGTTTTTCGGGAGATCATGCTAATGTAATCATAAGGAAGTCCTTAGAATGAGAAAATCTTATGAAAATCTCTACTAGAAAGAATTAAGAGAGATTTAGACTGCCTCCTGAGAATTCTCACATTAGTACATTTTCTCCACATGATCATATCTTATAGTTAGAAAAGATCATCGTCTTGGGAGAAAATATTTTGGGCAGAAATTCCCGAAGAGAAACATGGAACTATGTCTTATATCCACTATAAGTTTGGAAAGCTTACTCCGATGCAACTTATTGTATCAAAATCAGGCATTCTCATCTTTTTTGTGCTCATAAACTTGGATGGTAAAGGTACAATAAAACAAGAGCACATTTATTTTGTGTAGTCACATTTAAAAAATTATGGACATTGTATGGATAAATCTGCTAATCCATGGTTGTCTCAAAAATGTTCATGTTTAACATGATCTTTTTCCAAAAAAAGGTTTATTTAGAATTTTCGAATTTTAATAAACTCTCGCTTGAGAAATTCGAGATTAAGAAAAACGAAATATATTCTTTAATATTTTCTGATTTCCGTGAGGTCTTTGTCCAAAGTTATCTCTTTTAAAAGGAGAAACTTTCTCTCACCTATATTCTAAAACCCCATCAATCCTATTATATTTATTTATTCATAACCGAGCATGCCTCCAATAACTCAGTGTCTCAAAGGAAAATAAATAGAAGCTCAAAAGGTTAAGGATTGTCATGAATCACAGAGAGAAGAAGAAGAGCATATCAAATATCAAGTGTCTCATTATGATTTTGACAACTCATTGATCACAAGATGAGTCATGTCCTGCCGCTTACAACAAACAAGATCCAACCAAACCCAAATGGACTCGCTTCGATAGTATGTCTCAATATATCCAAGGCTTTGATGAATTAGAAAACCAATCTTTGTTATGATTATTCAACATCAAGATTAAAAGAAAAGTATGAAGAAACAAGAGAAATTACTGAGCTCAAAGTTCAATATGAACTTTAGAAACAAGAAGTGGTTGTTTACAAGTCTCTTGAGATATGCTTTAAGAGTTTGAACACTCAAGAGACCTGAACAACAAGAGCACCACTAGAGATAAGTTTAGTTTGTTGTATTGTTTAACTTAAAAATGGAGCATCTGATTTTCGATTTTCTTACTTGGATTGTATTAGTCTATTATGAATAAAACTACTGTGGAATAAAAATATTTGATTTATAATTTTTCTCGTGATAGTTTTCATTTACATAGCCTCTGGTTGAATGCTTATATTATTGCTATGTATGTTTATGGGATGTTTGATTTCGGCTTACCACCTAATATTCGATCTCATATGTTGGAACCCTTGTGGTTTGGTGACTTTTTGATTTAGCAGATTAAGTTCTAGCCCATGTCAGGCTTTATCAAAGAATCATGAGTGGGTTATGGTAGAAACAATATGAAAAAGTCACAATATGTTGAATCGATTTTGGTTTAGCATAAAAGAATATATGTTTTGATTTCGCTTTCAACTTTTGCTTGCAATTGTTAAAATGCATTTTCAACCTTTCTGGTAAAGGTTGGTTGTTGTTATCTTCTTTTTTTTTGTACAAGATGACAACATAATGATATTTCTGATATCAATTCTCCATGGAAGAAAAGATGAAATCATATCGAGAAGTGGATGCTAAATTGAGGTAACAATCTTGTTAGTTAATTGTTTTCCGTTTAAGAAAAGCCCGAAGTTTATTTCATATTATTCATTTTTGCTTAACAAAATTTGGTACAATTGATGTTTATTCCATGATGTAAAAGTGGTAGACGTAAAGCATTCAATTGGTTCAAGAAAACTATTGTTATCTAAATTTTATTGTGTGGTATCAATTGTTTAGTTTACAAAATTTCTTGCAATCATGTGTGTTTTTTAATGTCTATGTTGTTTCAATTAAGCTCCTATTGAGGTGAATACCATGCAAAGTTGATTTATTTGGTTTGTATGAATTATTTATGGCTTAATCGTGAAATAAAAGGTTTACTTGATGAGTTGTTTACCCAATTCGACCTTGATAAGAGAAACTAAGTTAATCTGATCTTACTTAGTCTTATCGTTTGAGGTTTCGCTTATTCAAGTCTAATCGAACGCCTTAACAAGAAATGTAATAGTTAACCAACCTAGGCACTTGTCTCTGTTTAAAATTGAAAGGTCTAAGTTTATGGATAATTAGAACCTAATGAGAAAAATAGAGTTATCTTTATTTTTGTTTTATCAATTGCTTTATTGTTTTTTGTACAATCGGTTTAGCAAAGTGGACTAAAGCGAATGATTTTTGGTTTGCTAAAACCAAAATGGAAAAATTGTTTCGATAATTATTTTCGTAACATATCAAAATAAAACTACTTGTAGTTTCGTTTTGATATTGGTTATCGTAACATGGTGTGTGGAACCTCGTACTAACTCTACAAAGGCAAATCTATTTTGAGATTTGTAAGATCTTTTTCGCGGTTGTCCCTTATTTTTCCGTTTCTTTGTCATTTTAGACAAAAAGGGGAGAAATATATGGGGTAAACAAGACCGGGCATTGATTTTATATTGATTGGCAGACTGTAAGAAAGAACATTGGTGCTTAAACGCTTTTATCTAAACGAAAGAGTGAAAGCACTAATTAAGGGGGAGCAACATATCATATGAAGTGGTATAACAAAGACGCGGATTAAAAATCTACCTATCTTCCTTAGGGGAGTGTTTTCTTTGTTATTATAATGTCACAATGTACAATGTTCAAGGATTGAATGTAAGTCGCCATGTGTCGTTGAACGGAATCAAGCGTATGTGTAATGAATTATTGTAATTTGTTTATCCATATGATGTAAGAGTTTTGCCACCAAAATCATTAAAGGGGAGATTGTTAGAGACAACCCTACTCAAACCCACCAAGCGTTGGTATGCCTTTCAAGCTTTGCTGTCATTTTTTAGTGAATCAAACTCATGCTAAGAGTCGCTTGATTATGTACTTTAGTCAACTTCAGATAGGTTAGCTTGAAAGTATTAAGATAATGAGACCTTTACAAGTATTGCTAAGACTTCAAGACGCCAAGAAGTTAGATACAACTATAACAATCATCCTTCCACTTTGAGGTTAGTGGGATATTTCACTTGAACTGCTTTCATTCCCTAACATATCTTTCAAGTCGTGCATATTGAAAACAAAATCACAGTTATATTTGAACTCTAGATAGACATAGTATTAAGGAATACAATACGAGGTTTATTGTAACCATTAAACTTTGTAGATAAGACATCGCCATAATCATTTGAATGCTATTGTGATTATGTATGGGTATGAGGTGAGGATTTCATCCTAGGAACAAATGTTTAACATGTGTTTAAGGAAGTAAGTTCATAAACTTGTTTGTGAATCGAAAAAGGAAATCTCCAAGGCGTTATTGGGATTGTTATTCATCGTATATCTTGTGAACATCCAATATGTGTGATTTAGTATAACTAGTTCATAACTTGTTGTGTTCTTGTAAAACTATTCACAAGCCCTGACTTATGTATTGGTATGACTTTTTATTAGTGAAACCAATCTTAATCAATCACCCGAGATGAGTATGATCGGGTTTGTGATTTTATGTCACGACCAAATATGGGAAAGTGGAAATCGATCCTAGTAAGAGGTGCAGTACATCACAAAGGGGAACCGATCTTTGTATGAGGTGCATCAAGGTTTATAACAGAAAGGGGAACCGATCCTACGACATGTGCAACACGTGCTTAGGCAAAGGGGAACCGATCCAAAGGACATGTGCAACACATATAAGTTGATACACATATATGGGTAAACCGATCCTAGTACCTAGTCAAACGAATTTTGAAAGCTAGTGTGACTATGCAAGTAGTACTCACATGGAAGGTACAACCAAAACTTGTTTTGTAGAACCGTTATGATTTGTGATTGAATGTTATTTGATCAATCGTATAGTTCTTGAAAGTCCGATGAACCAATTCCTAAACTTGTTTGGAAGTGTGAAAGAAAGAAATTAAATTTAAGATGCTTCATATACTTTGAACACCCGTTATGAATGTTTATTATTTAATTATTTAAAGTTATTCCTTTAGAAGAAATAATGGAAGAGAATCCCTATGATCGAAACACAAATAAGTTAAGAATCTTTTAATTAAGGTTATTAACTTCATTTTTAGGAAAATAAGAATTAGTAATGCATTTTAATTAGAGATTTTTTAGAGATTTCGATCATTATTTTTGGATAGCATATTTCAAGAATTATGAAACCGAATTTGTGCTTTAATGAATATCTTGAGAATATTTTCTGGGTTTTGAAATTTTTGATGTCCAAACTTTTGTCTATAAATAGTTGAAGTTTGCCTTTCTAGCAAACTAACTTTTGTAACAACAAACTACCTCTTGTTGTGTTGTTACCGGTGTATCACTATTCGAGAAGAGAGTAACATAATTAGAAGAAACTTTGGTACGCTAGTTTAAAGTCTTGTTTGGGATTGAGAAGCTCTATTAGTATCGCTTAGGGGAAACCAGATAATTGGTGCTTATCTTTTGTTTTCATTGATTTGATTGACTAAATGTTGTTGAACTTTTGATCGCACCTAGTTTTGTTTATATTGAGAATCTTCTCTTAGATAAGATTCACCAAACTAGTTCAAGTAGTTTATGGTGATCTTTGTGACCGTTGTTAGTTCTAAAGACGATCTTGTGATAATCCATTGTTAACATACATCCGCTCTTGCGTTGATTGATCACAAGAGATTCAAGTGATTGTGTGCAAAAGTGTTGTTCAAGATCTAAGAAGATTTGAAGACAAAGAAGATATTGAAGATTTCATCAGGTTCATAATCTTGGTGTGCACAATACTGTTTTCAGAAAAAGAAGATCCAATTAATAATCGCTTATTCAGGGATAGATTGATTGATTAATTGAGTAGATCAAGATCAACACAATTCTTTTGATTAATAGAGATGGTTTGGCTTAATTTAAACGATTACTTCAGAATTGAACATAAGATGCATCTAAGGATTCCATTTAAGGAGTTTATGTTAAGATAAATGAAAAACTTTGTCCGACTCATATCACTTGGTTCAATATAGTTGATACCAAACAGATTTGTTGTTCCTTTATCGCTTTGAATACTTAACCAGGAATTGTTCCAAGTACGTGACTTATTCATAGGTTTGAGGCGTGGGAATACGGAAACTAGGTGAACTATAGGTTTAATGCTTGGTCTCAACTATATGAAGTTAGGTGTAATTTTGTAATGCTTAACCCGAGAGTATTCATTTCGACAAGGTCCCGGGTTTTTCTCAGATTTAAAGCTTCCTCATTAACAAAATCTTGCCGTGGTTATTTACTTTATATTTCCGTGATTATAATTGTTTTATTATAATTAAAGTAAATCACACAAACGTTAATTCCTATTTACTTGATAAGTGAATCCTATTGTGTTTGGTTAAGTCCTAACCTTTTATCAAGTAACATACTTGCTTGTATTGTCTCGATCCATATCCATGGACGATCACAATTTAAGTATGAACCTATTAGTTGTATTATCTCACTCGGCCCATACAATCACTTGAGAAAGGACTTATAGGTAGGAAAAGTTTAGCTTGAGGTATATTTGGGTACCCCGCCTTTTCACACTCACCATGGATTTCTAGTTCAATTGGACACAAATTCAAATTTCATCGTAAAATAACTCGATAAACATTGCGCTGACGACTTACTCTTACGTTTTAATTTGTTTGCATCAACTACCTGTTTACCACCCCAAAGGAATCATGATTACGATAACCTACTTAACTCTAATTGAATGTTACATCAGTATAGATATCCATATTTTCAAAAAAGAAGAGATTGAGAAAATTGTTTTAGAACTCAAGGAAGCAGGGTTAATTAGAGCTAGTTCTAGTCATTTTTTCATCTCATGTACTGCTTGTTCGCAATAAGATGGATCTTGGCATATGTGTGTGTATTAAAGAGCACTAAAATAAAACTGTTTTAGCTAAAGATAGATTTCCCATTCAATTGTGGATGAGATTCTTGACTTAACTACATGGTGCAACAATATTCTCCAAGATGGACATGGAATCGTTATCATCAGATTCGTGTACACCAAGATGATATATATAAGACTGACTTTTGCAGACATGATGGACATTAGAATTTCTGGTAATGCCATTTGGTCGGTCCAATGCTCTCTGACTTTCAAAGTTTGATGAATGATATTCTTCGACCTTATCTTCAAAGTTTTTGTTAGTCTTCTTCATTGATATACTTATCTACAACAAGACGTTATCAGAACATATTCAACATCTGAGATGGTGTTTGAAGCTTTGCGTACACACATGATATTTTTGAAACATTCCAAGTGTGAATTTGCTAAGGACACAATCGATTATATGGGTCATATGGTTTCATTTGAAGGTGTATCGGTTGATAATGATAAGATCTCTTGCATCACAAATTGGCCTATTTTTTTACAGTTAAATCTTTACGTGGGTTTTTGGGTTCATCAAGCTACTATCGTAAAATTGTGAAGGATTACAAAATTAGAAGCTCCACTTACACAATACCTCAAGCTGGATGCATTTGTATGGACTACGAAGCTACTGCGAAGATTTAACAACCTCCAAAAAGGCTTTAACTAGTACGCCAGTTCTAGCACTTCCAGATTTCACAAAGGAATTATGTTTGGAATGTGATGTATCAAGTAATGATCTTGGAGAAGTTTTACTGCAAGCTAAAAGACCTATTGATATTACATCAAATCTCTTTCGGGTAAGAATATTAACCTTTCGGTTTATGACAAAGAGATGTTGGCCATAGTCAATGCGTTCATGAATGGCGAATTTAGATCTTGGTGGCACTTTAAAATATATACTGATCATATGAAGCCTTAAATACTTCCTTGAGCAATGCATCTCTTCAATCGAACAACAAAAATGGCTGTCCAAACTTGGTTATGATAATGAAATCATTTACCACCCGGAGCATCAAATATGGCAAACACGATTATCTCGCTGTTAATGATTACCAATTAATGGAAATTACTACACCTATTTTCTACGGAATCATTGACATTGTACAAGAATGTCATAATGACACTAGAGATGAATATTACCATTGCCAAATTATTGATCATCAAGATTGTATACCACACTATTCTTATACAGGATGGATTTCTTCGTTATAAGAACATAATTGTGGTAGTATCCACATCTTTATGGTGCACTAAGCTTCGGACGAATTTCATTCCAACTCCAACCGGTGGCCAGGTTTGAGACGTATGCGTACGTACAAGCGTTTCAACAAAATTTTATTGGCCGGGCATGAAGAAGTCGATCCCAAGGATTATATAGCTTCTTGTGATACTTGTGAACGCAACAAGGCTGAATCCATATCTCCTCGAGGGGTTACTTCATCCTTTGCCGATACCTGCGATATTTGGTTAGACATTTCTATGGATTTTATAGATGGTCTTCCACCATCCAATCGAATAAAATCTATTCTAGAAGTGGTGGATCGTTTGTCCAAATATGCGCATTTTGTGGCTCTTTTACATCCTTATTCAGCTAATACTGTAGCTGAAGTTTTTGTTCGTGAAATAGTTCGCTTACATGGAATGCCCAAGAGTATAACAAGTGACAGGGATTCAATTTTCATAAGTCACTTTTGGGAGGCCTTCTTTTCTCTTCAGCACACTTAACTATACCGAAGTTCTGCATATCATCCACAATCTGATGGCCTGACTGAGGTTACAAATAGAACTCTAGAATGTTATTTGCGCTGTTTTGCTGGAATTAAGCCAAGTGATTGGCTTAAATGGCTACCATGGGCTGAGTGGTGGTATAATACTAGCTATCATACAACAATCAAAATGAGCCCTTACCAAGCTCTTTATAGCAGAGTCCCTCCAACAGTTTCGACGTATATCTCCAACTCTACAACTGTACATGCTGTGGATGTAATCCTACAAGCTAGAGATCATGTTTTGAAGATTCTGAAGTCCAATTTACAAAATGCTCAGTCAAGAATGAAAGTATATGCTGATATGCATAGAACTGAAAGAAGTTTTTCCGTTTGGGATTTGGTTTTTCTCAGGTTACAACCATATCGTCAGACAACCGCAGCAACTTCATCATTTCCAAAGCTTTCACCTAAATTTTATGGACCATTTAAGATCATGGAAAAGATTGGAACTGTGGCTTATCGATTAGAGCTGCCTATCACTAGTAGAATTCACCCTGTGTTTCATGTTTCACTCTTGAAACTAAAACTTGGAGTATCTGAGATAGTACAGACTGAATCGCTCATATAAAATGGATCATGAGAAGGGGAATTGAATCCATCTTAGAGCGTAAGATGTATAGGAAGGGTATTGTTGCTTGGTGACAAAATGGCTCATCAAATGGAAAGATCGTAATCAAGAAGAGGGCAACATGGAGGATGCATGAACCACTCGATGTATTTTCCTAGTTTCAGACTTGGAGGACAAGTCTTTTTGAGCAGTGGGATGTTGTGACACCAACACTTCCACACGTATTTTCCTTTTAGATTTTCCTTATTTAGCTTGTTTTGATTAAGGAAGTATCAGCTTATAGTTAAGCCTGTTGTTGCCTAGAATTCTCTGTTTCAGTTTGATTACTGCCAATATTAGCTATATATACTCTGAGTCCTGGTGAACTCTTAATACAAGCTATTACAAATTAAACTTTTCAAAATCCTCTACTATTCTCCGCCTCACCCTCTCTTAATTTCTTTTCTTCATCCAAATCACTTGTTTTTCCTGTAAGTTTGAGTTCTTTGATACCTGTTAAGGTCTTGAACCATAACAGGTTTAAAACTTAGGGTTTCCAGATTGATTTCGTTTTGTGATTTTTTTATTAAATTGATCGGTTAACTGAATGGATTTTGTGTGGACTGGATGAATTAGATTGAGATTATAATTGGAACCAAGTTTTAGGAGATGAATTTATATCTCAGTGAAAATTAGTGTTTGAGCTTTTGAATAGGGTATTAATTGATCAAATTAACCAACAAGGTAAAGAGATGGTTGATATTGCATGATGGATTTGGTTAATTTGAAGACTTAAATTGATTTTTAAACTCGAGTAAAAGAAAGAGATTTTGGATTCGCTTTAGGTGTTTTCTGTTAACCGTAGATGGTGATGAAGATGTCAAAGGCGGCCATTGGTGGTTTGGTGATATAGTTTAAAGTGTTGATTGAATTGTTTACGGATGTGCTATTATTGGTAGGTTTTTTGTTCCGATTTGCTTGATTTTTAAGGGTAACAGGGGTGGTGGCCGGACGGCGGTGGTGATGGCGGCGGTGGTTTTGCAAGTCGACACATCTCTTCTCGCGGGCTCCATCAATACTTGCAGAGAGGAGGAAGAAATAGATTATATTAACATTTTGTTTAGGGGTAAATTTGTAAAATTAACATTTTTGTAATTAAAAATTAAATTAAATTAAATTAAGATAAGTCAAACGAAGATTTAAACGGTCAACGTCCGTCAGAACCAATCTTTAATTTTTTAAATGTTGGGTACCATATCAATGTGTTGGACATTTGTTGGGTACCAAATATTAAAAATCGGGGTTGTATATGAGCCTCGGATATAGACTTAAAATCCATGTAAGCTTATTTTGAACTGAACAAAATTGGAAGACAAAATAAGTAAAAAACCACTCTTTCTCTTTCTTCTTCGCCCTCTCTCTCAAAAAACCAAAAATACTTTAAACCCCATTTTTTTGAATCTCTTTGCCTTGCCGATCGGTTCCAATGGAGCCGATCCAAAATCATCCTCTAAATCCTTCTCCTATTGTTTTCCATCATTAATTAGTTGTAGATTTATATTATTTCACCTTTGTTCCTTTGAATCTCTTTATTTTTCTAGGGTTTCTAGATTTGGGCGTTTTTTTAATTTTAATCAAATCACTTCTTGTTAGATCTGAGAGGTGTTTTGATAGTTGTATCTATAGATTTAAATTTAAGTTTCTTTTTCATATGTTTTTTAGATTTAATCTTGAGATTTTCTGGATTTGGGATTTTTTATCTTTTGCTGTAATCTTAATATCTGCTTGTTCTTGTATGTTGTTTGGTTTACTGCAGCAAAGGGTTGTAATTCTTTTTCAAGAAGAGCAACTACTTCATGTGTGATTGAATAGCAAGAAACAATAACTAAGTTAGTAACATGACTTCATCAACCCCTTCTCCACTTAATCTTTTGCCTCAACCAAGGAAGAACAACTTCAATGGACCTCCAACACCAACAAGATCTTCCTCAAAGAACAACTTTAAAGACACCAAAGACACTATCAACAACAAAGACTCCAGTGACAAATGGATATAAAACCCATTCAAAGTTCCTTTCAAGAAAAACCGATTTTGGTTACCTGTGCTACTTGTATCACTTTGTCTCAAAACCATGACTATTGGTGGACATGGATTACGATATACCATTGTCATCAGGATATTACTAGAAAAACCTGAGAAATGATTAGATCCTTGGATGCTAACACCTCTACTTTATGTAGATTTTTTAAAAGGTTTGAAGGGGAAATATCACTCCAAACCGGCCATTTAAACTTGTCATGTTACTTAGGAATCGATATAAATGGTTAGATGCTTTCTCCAAATTATGATCAGATATCTCGTTGATGGGGTCCGAAATTGTATGTCGTCTGGTGAGTCTGGTCATTATATGTTATCTAGTTGAAACCTCTAAGTCTGATGGAAATGTCCGGTCAATCAGTCCTGTAATTTGTCGGATTTCAAATCGGTTTATTATAAATATAGAAAAGTTGGAGGCTAGCCTCTTTTTATGGAAAAAAGAAAAAAAGTTAAAAAAAAAAGAGTTTGTATGAGCTCGATATATAGGCTGACACAAAATTGATACAATGACCTACTTTATTTATTTATTTTTATTCTTTTTTTGCTAGAAGTACAATGAGAAACTGATATGATACATTAACGATCATGCGTCAATAGTTATTGATGCAGTTACGTGCCTATACGTATCAGCTTCTTCGGCAAACCTCAGGTCCAATTGAGCAACGCCCATAGAGAGAATACTGAAGAATCAATTCCCATTCAACATACTCAAGATTGCTAATAGGGGACTGGTTTTTCTTAAAAAGTGTATCAAATCTTTAATAAGACAAAAACATCATTTCTTGGGGGTGTACCAACCCCAAACAAATTGGTACCCCATTAGCAGCCTTGAACATACTTTTGTTTAAATAATTAGTTAATCAACACTCTCTCTAAAGAAAATAATTAAAAACTCGATTGGACATTGATTAGACATTTTTATCGAAGTAATCACTAACAAAACTGATGATTACTGTAAACAAAAGCTTAAAAAATCACAAATTTAGGGTTCATTTTTCAATAATCTCGTCTTGGGGCTTTTGATTTTTTTTTTGTCTTCCATCCCATTCTCTCTCCAAGAATCCATACCAAACCAAAACTCATTAAACCTCTCATCACTTGGAATATGACTTTTCTGTAAAACCAAAAAAAAATCTAGCAGTAGAACTCCTCACTAGATCTCTTCAGAATCAGATAGATTCATTCATCATTTTTCTCTGTTAATGACAATCATACTAAAAATTCTTCTTCTACTACTAGTACTAAGCATATTTTTCAGAGATTCTCATCCATGTTCATCATCAAGAACTCAAGAATCTTCATGTTTCAATTCAACAACGCTATCTTATCCATTCTCAACAAACCCAGGATGTGGAAACCCATGGTTTCAGATCCATTGTTTGAACCAGTCTTTACCTGTAATCTCCATTAATGGGTTCTCTTTCTCTCTACTTCATTTTGAACCAAACACTTCTTCTTTATTAGTCTCTCCTTTATCTCTTCTAAACCCTACTGAAAAAACCCACTGTTCTTCAGTTTTAACTCGTTCTATAAATCTATCTGGTTCACCATTTAGATTCTCTGATTCAACTTGTTCTCGTCTATCTTTTGTTAAACCTTGTAAGGAATCTCTCACAACTCATCCAAATTGCAGTGTTTGTAGTTGGGAATGTGAATTGTATAAACAACCAATTAAATTATTACATGGCTGTGAATCAAAGAATCATTCTGATAATCAGGAAGAAGATGAAGAACATAATGGTTGTCAAGAAGATTTCTTAGGGTTCTTGGAGATTTATCTGAAGAATGGTATTCAAATCCAGTATGATGAAAGTATAGATACTTGGTTTTCAAATTGCAGAACTTGTGAATTGAAAAATGGGGTTTGTGGGTTTAATTCATCAGACCCACTTAAACCCTTTCTCTGTTTTTCATCATCTTCATCCCAGAATACCCATGAAGCCATTATCCATAAGCATAAATCAAAAAAGATTGCACTTTTGATTCCTCTCTTCATTTTTGTTTGTGTTTTATTTCTCACTGCACTGATATTAGCACTGTTTAGACTCAGAAAAACTTATCCTTCTTCCCAAACCGAAGAAGATCCAACAACTCTGTTTCTACATAAACACCGCTCACCAAATCTTCTACTACCACCTGTGTATAGTTATGAAGAACTTGAATCTGCAACAAATGGGTTTGATCCAAAACGTAAAATTGGTGATGGTGGATTTGGGTCTGTTTTTCTGGGGCAATTATTTGATTCTAGACTTGTTGCTGTCAAAAAACTTCATAAATTACATAGTACTACTGCTGCTAGTAAACCATTTTGTAATGAGATTTTGATTCTTTCGTCTATTAATCATCCGAATCTTGTTAAACTCCATGGGTATTGTATTGATCCAAGAGGTCTTCTTCTTGTTTATGATTATGTCCCTAATGGTACCTTAGCTGATCATCTCCATGGTTCCAATGGCTTATACCGAAAAGGGTCTTTATCTTGGCAGGTAAGGACTCAAATCCTTTCATTAATTTCTTAGTATTTCATTTTCATCTATTTCTACATTAGCCGCTACTTCAAGTTATCGAAATGTTTGTACATTTTCATTCAGTTTCTATGTTAGCATTACTTGAAGTTATCAAAATGTTTGTACATTTTCATTCAATTGGTTGCTAAGTTGTCAAAGGCGCAAGCAGAGGCGCCTGGCGCACGATTCATAATGAGATTGCAAGTGTCGAACAATTGAGCTTTCCCGTTATGCAAAAACTCATGAATGTGTGTGAAGTTTGTAGCAGTTCATGAAATTGGTGTTGATATGGTCGGTCTGATGTCATTTCGCAGGTTCGAGTTGAAGTGGCATTACAAACAGCAATGGCAGTTGAATACTTACATTTTTCAGTAGACCCAGCAATTGTTCACAGAGACATAACATCATCAAACATCTTTGTTGAAAAAGATATGAAAATCAAAGTTGGAGATTTCGGTTTATCAAGATTACTGGTATATCCAGAATCATCAGTATCATCTAGATACATATGGACAGGTCCACAAGGAACACCAGGATATCTAGACCCAGATTATCATAGATCATTCAGATTAACAGAAAAAAGTGATGTATATAGTTTAGGTGTAATATTATTAGAGTTAATTTCAGGAATGAAGGCGGTTGATTTGAATAGAGATAAAAGAGAAATCGCTCTAGTTGATCTTGTTGTATCGAAAATTCAAGTTGGTTGTTTACATCAAGTAATTGATCCAGTTTTGGTTAGTATTGAAGGTGAAGGTGAAGGTGCAGAAGGTATAATAAGCAGTGTTGAATCAATGGCGGAATTAGCTTTTCGATGTGTTGCAGCTGAGAAAGATGACAGACCTGATGCTAAAGAAGTTGTTGCTCAATTGAAGCAGATTAAGAATTGTTGTATTTCTACTACTAGACATAGATAGGCAGAGTTTCAAGTGCAAGTGTTCAGCTGCTGAGTACCAGTCAGACACTTGCCAGAAAGTCTGGATGTATCTTGGGGCATTAGCCCCATTACTATTGTACATAGTTATCTTCCAAGCCCTATTTATACAGGGAATGTAAAATGTAGATCAAGTGATCTTTATTAGCTCAGTCAGTTTTTTATTTGAAATCAAAAATTTGTTACAGAAGAAATCAAGATGAATTTACGCGTATCAAAACTGAAAAAATGTGTACAAGTTTCGAATTTGAACTCCCTAAAATTTTGGAAAGTTTGATTCACTGACTTTTTCTTGAAAGAAGAAGTCAATTCAAGTCTCAGACAAAAACAATTTGCTTTAGAAAAAGTAAATCCTCTTTTCGAAGTTATATTGAAACTGTGTTCCCATAACATAATTGTGTTTTTTGATTTACTTAAGTCGAAAAGTAATTACTAAAATGGTATTCCAATACTTTCTAAACTGGAAGTCAAACCTGAAAGTCAAAAGCATTCTGAAATTATTTCGCTAAACTAACTAATGACTTTTCGATTTGATCAGGTTAAAAAAGTTTAAGTTCTACTTTTCAGAAGTCAGAAATAAAAATATTTTGCAGATATTTTCTGTTGCTTCTAGAAGTCCTTCGAAGAAGCTCAAATCAGAGTAAATTTGAAATAAGATTAACCCCCTTCTTACTTCTTAGCCATATAAAAACACCCCATTAAACCGTGTTTTTACTTAGTCTAATCTCCAAGAATATCGCAAATAATTCCAACTAACTAAAATTATATGCCAAGTCTGTTCAACCAATTCAGTTTTGCTTTTCCATTTACAGCTTTCACATTATCTCTCTCTGTAAACCTATCAATGGAATACTACCTCTACTGCTTTCATTTCTGTTCCTTGTTTATTGCCGGTTTGATTTGGTGTTAGCCAGAGGAAGAAGAAGAAGAAGAAGAAGATGACGGTCAAGGGAGGCACAAACCATGCTTGTGCTGCCTGCAAATACCAAAGAAGGAAATGCGCACCAGACTGTGCATTAGCTCCGTACTTTCCTCATGACCAGCCAAAAATGTTTCAGAATGCTCATAGACTTTTTGGTGTTAGTAACATTCAGAAAATCCTTAAACCACTTACTCCTAATCTCAAAAAAGAAGCAACAAGATCGATCATCTACGAATCGAATATGAGAGCAAGGTTTCCTGTTAGTGGTTGTCAGGGTGTTATTATACAACTTGAGTATCAACTCCAACAAGCTGCATTGGAACTTCACTATGTTAGGGCTCAGCTTGAAATGTACCGGCAACAGAATCAAATACAAACTTCTCCAGAACTGCTGCAATTAGGTAACCTCAACATGGCCGCAGCGTCTCCGGCTCCGGATTATAACACGCTTTCGCTGTTTCAACAACAATCATATGATGATAATAATGTTTCTGTTGTTAACGGCGACGTAGCGAGTATTATGCCAATGCAGTCTTTTTCTAATGAGAATAGTCAAGGTTATGGTAATGATGTTGCACCGGTGGATTATGTGAAGAATGAAATTGTTAATCCTTTATGGATGCAGCATGATTTCATTACTAATGATCATAATAATAATAGTAATAACAATAACCCGGTGAAAGTTCAGTCCCATGAATTTTTTGTTGAACAACCGGTATCGTTTCAACAAGAACCTGACGTATTAGAATCTCAAGATTATGATGAAATGCCTGCTTTTTTTGATGCGATTGACGACAAGGAAGGTTATGAGTCGAGGTAATCTCTATTCTTTGTTGTTTCGGTTTCTTTGATCTATTTGTTTTCAACATTGACATATAATTTTAAGTTGTTAGTTCATTGTTCTGTAGCAGTCCTGAATCATCTCCAGGTGATGCGACACAGTCAATTGAACATGTTTCAGAGAATGAGTTAAAAAATGCAGCGGCATGCTTCAGCCTGACAAGTGTGAACTGACCAAAGTGCACAAGAGAGACCGCAGGCAAATGGAAGCACGATGGAAGAGGAATAAGACTTTGAACTTTGGAAGAGTTCTTATGTTGTAACCATTGTCTGCTTTACCATTTCCTTTTCCCCTTTTTGCAGAAGTAGGTTACATTTCACAATTTTGAGCATTTACAAGAATTTCAAAATTTTCTATTTAATCACACTCTCTCAGATAAACTTCATTTCCTCATGAATAAACAAATTATTCTTTATCAAACGTCTACTTAAGTCTCTTGTGAGGCCATGATGAGAAAATGCAGAGAATCAAATCTCAATGAAATTCCGTAAGAGGTTAGTTAAGGTGGAGAAAACAAATTAAAGGTGAGTTTTTATTCATGGTTTCCTATCTTTACATTCTTAATTTGCCGTCTGAGTTTCGACTTGTGTCGACTCGTGAAGTCAACTTATTGAAATCACAAATGTACCATTTTCTAAGAACACAGCTGGTAGGCATCATAAATATTAGTACATGCTAGGACTTGTGATGTCTAGACTAACATAATGTTACAACAACAACAGCAATAGCCGCTAAAAGGAATCACTCTAGTTGAGGGATTGCTTATACCAGCTGTCAAAAATATGCAGACTCCAAAAATCTGGCTCTTTCTGATATCTCGTTCACATCTTCTCTTCCTGCCATAGAATAACCTCTCTCCTGGGGAAACAACGGCAAAGAAAACTTAGTGTGAATATTGAGTTATGTAAAAGTGTGTGTTGTCGTGGAAGAACAAAGAATGCAGCTGTGATCCTATTATGCTTCCTACAGTATAGTATTCTGGATAATATCTTCACATGTTATGCTTCAGAAGCCATCCCATGAGTTCTGAAATAGAAGGCATGTCGAAATGACTGTTTGAGAGGTACTCATATATTAACTCTGCGTCCTCTTAAATGTTCTTACTCCTAGATTTCCTTTTAAATTTTTAATAGGTAACCGACCCAAGAGAATAAAGCTTGGGTCTAGAGGTCTTAAAGCTTAGTTTAGGAGAACAAGGCTAACTTTATGTCGGACTGATCAAAGGCCAACTTTGTGTCTAGAGGTCTTAAAGCTTAGTTTAGGAGAATAAAACACACAGTAGGCCCAAAAAAATGAGATATAATGTACCAGCAAACGCCACAAGAAAGGAACTCCTTCGGTCTGCTTAATCCGCTTCTCAATTTGGTTGATTGCTGTAATTCAAACCTTATAATATGAGAAATAAACAAAATCTTAAAAACTAAAAATAACGGATATCATACCCTTTTGGAATCGTCCTGTGTTCAACAGAACACAGTACCAAACTTCGTTAAATACATCAAGCTGTTCATCTGAAGCCCCAATTATCTGGAGTAAGAGCAAGGAGTTATATAGACGTTAATAAATTTCACTTAATGCAAATTGAGTAAAAGTATTAAAGAGAAGCTGATGGTACCTTGCAATTACAGGTATCAAAATCTGGACCAAGCAACTCAAATGCTTTTTCATGATTTCCTCGCCCAAATTCAAGTAAGGCTTCTGCAAGCTAAGCATTATAACAAATAAGACAATGGCCAGAAGGTTTCAACTAGCTACCTGCCTAGTCAGGTTTAAGTTCATATGTTGTTACGAAACCACCTAACATGGTACTAATAACCCTCTGAAGACACTTATCTGTGATGTTTTTTGCTTTTGTTTTTTATTCCTGTACATTTTCAAATATACTCCAAAATTACTTCCATCATTGTCTAAGATGAAACTGTTTCATATATTATCTACCAAGTTGCACTCTTAGGAAATTAAGCAACTAATGTATAGAGATTGTTCAACCTATGAGGCTAAGAGAATGAGACCAACCAGGATTCCTGTCTGCAGGGATTGTTTCTTCTTCCTGGTCATTACAAAAACGCACCCAAAAAAGAAAAAAAAGAGAGAAAGATATTAGTCCCAGTTACAAGGAACTGAGGACCCAATTTTGTAAATTAAAGAAGAGATGAGGGAAGTGTTTCTCTTACCTGGATTTCATTGTGTTGAGTAAACTTTCCGCTTCAATAATTTTATTGGTGCTAGATAAGGCCCATAATATTAATATATCCAGATGCCACTCAATGTGCCAGACAGACTGCAATTATGCCAACCATTAACCAAAACTCGAACGTACCCTAATATTTGGATCAAGTTCTATGTTAAAATGGCAGTGATTCTTCACAATTTCTTAATATTTTGAACTTTGTTCAAGCAATATTCGACCATATTTTACGAGTCGAAGTTCATATTCTTTGCAGAGAAGATGTACTATAAGCATTACCCTTATAATGTAATAACATTGACACCATCTATATATAATCACTCATTTTTACATTGGAAATCAAGATATCATGACTTCTTTGTCCATTTCAGATATCATCCAAAGATTCCAAATGCAATTTCAATCATCAATGCATTAGCCATCGACAGTGAGACTTAAAACCTGAATATAAATCAACTCACTTGGTCAGTAAGACAATCCACCAAGACCTTCAGGCGGTCCCCAAATGAACTAATATGACCGCGTACATATACCCGCATCAACAAAGCTAGAGCATTCAGATAGACCTGATTCCACAAAATAGGTATGACTTACTGAGTGCAGTATACTTGTTCGATTTAGTAATGATACTTGTGCGTGAAGTAAAATTACCTCTACGCGTGAAGCGTCACTTCTTTGCAACTCTTTCCAGATATGGTGGTCATAAACTTCCAAGACTCTGGAGATTGGAGAATGGCCCTCCAAATAACAAACGGCAACATGCCACCAATTGTGGGTGAACCTGAACATAAATCAAGTTATCTATGATGTATACGATGTCAATGAAAAGAAAACGAAAATTCTTACTAGGAAGATTTTGATGATTGTACATAAATGATGAACAAGATCCCCACGAAGATGAACACTTCTCCATGAACTCTGTTGCCTCCTTGAAGCGGCATTCATATTGAAGAACATGGCATAACTGCACGACAATACTCACGTGTTATTTCACAGGTGAAACAAACATGACTGGAGTTGTAGCCTTACACAAGCAAGAGGGGAGTATACGAATATGCTTCTTGTCACATATAAAGATTAACAGCGACTCCTCGAATTACCAGCAATGAAAAATTGTGCAAAGATCACAGGGAGCAAACATTGATCGGAGAGTAAAAAGGAAACAGAAAATAGGGGGCATATGACCTGTCCTTCCAAGTGGAAATTCAACTGCTAACTTATATATGCAACTTGTTAGCATGTAAGTGAGTCTGACTATACAATTTGGAAGGGCGTCAAATATATGCATATACCCACAGGACAATTTTGACAGAGCTTTGACTTACACCATGTTGTGACCAGACGTCATACATATTGATTTCCAATCCCTTCCTTGCAGCTTTTTCAGCATCTTCCATTCTGCCAAGTTCTAATAAAGGAAAAGAAAGAATTCCGTGTATGTAGTCCTCTTCTTGATTTTGTGGTAAAACCTGACCCAAATCAGTACCAAACTCATTTAATCAAAGGCAACGGGTGCACTCGAAGGATTCACAGCATAGAAAACACATTCAGAAAGGAACACGATGGTGCGCACTGCAAAAAGAATCCATTACCTGCTCAACCAGACTCAAACACATATCAGGTCGACCCATGTAAAAGCACATAATTTGTCCCCTTTTCAAAGATGCCAAGTCTTTTGGGAACTGTTTCAACAGCTGCAAAATCAAACAAAACAGTTTGAGTTGCACAAAATCAAAAGAAACCCAAAAAATTGAAATGCAAGTATAACACCTTCTTACATGATCAAAGGGGTAAACCCAAAATTGAAATAATCCAAAAATCCAATTTCACCATGGAAACACATATAAAGATTGTACCTTTGAGTGCAATTCATATGCCAAACGATCATCCCTGTCTTTAACAACCAAGCTAGAAATAGCATCAAATACAGCCTTTTCATAAGAAGTGGCATATTTCTGAACAAAAAGGGTTCAATAGTTCAAAATCAAACTCAAAGATCATCTAAAAACTTACAAAAATTAAGAAAAAATTAGTAAAGAGAAAATCTTACTAGTTGAGATTTAGCAGATGAGAAATGAAATTGGCTCTTTGAAGGGTTAGACGAAGAGACTAAATAACCAGCTAAAGTATTAGCAAGAACACAGCTTTGATCATGAGTTGGTGCTTCAAGTATCACTGATGGTTTTCTCCCATAACTAAGAACCTAACAGTCCAATGAAACAAAATCAGTCTCAAATCAAAAAATAGAAGAAAAAAATAGAAAAAACCCATCAAAGGGTACAGACGGAGAAGAAGAAACCAACCAACCTCTACATAATAAGAATTGATAGCAGAAATGCAAGAATCAGAGGAAGTTCTAACAGGGTACCCCCATTTATCAAACTTCACTGCATTTTCTTCTTCTCTTTCCATTTTTGATTTTTCGGTGACTAAGTTGCTGACTAGTTTGATGTTATTATATCTACTGATGTGGATCCCGCTCTATTTTAGATTATCATTGACAGAGACCGACCAACACATTACACGACGGAGGATCTCATGGAAGTTGCAACAGTCGAGGCGTAGAGTGTGGATGGGATGTGAAAGCATGTAATGTGGATGATGGCATAAATGGGAAACAACAAAAAAAGCACATGCTCGTGACTTTGTAGCACACTAGAATTTAGGTATGATGAGTCTGCAAATCTAAAGTCTAAACTAACCATCAAAGCAAGTTGTCATATTCCAAGGTAAATAATGTATCCTAGTTAGCAATTGGGATGCGGAGAGAACTTCTGGACCGCATACATTTGGGTATTACAAGTAGGCGGATAGATCGGATTCGGTCAAAAAATCAATTGTGGATATACCAGAACGGAACGTGTATATAATTCGCTTTAAAAATGTGAGTTTACAACATCAAACTATAAGAAAAAATATTGTGGTATAGAAATATGGCTTGAAATTGAATATATAAAAAGTATCTAATGAATAATCAACAATTAGCGTATGACTTAGTGGTTGGAGCTAGAGGTGTAAATTGGGTGTGCCAAAGACGAGCACAAAATTTCAAAGACAAGACGCTAAAATTTGAGAAAACACCAAAGACGTGACTTCCAAAGACGCAAGACAACACGTTAGTTAAATGGGGACGTACGGGTTTGACTAATTGGCACAAGAAGCACAACACAACACGCGACACGGATAAGCACGTGGCCCAAATTTCAAAGACAACACGTTAAGAAAGCACGTCATAACATGTACAAATACGCCATATAACAAGGCATAATACATCACATTTTTTTGTGTATTTCACAAAAGAGTCACTATTCTAGCTAGTTTTTAACATTTTATGTTGGCTTATTTATAACAACACATATAATACCTTAATATTTGGAAAATATATTTCAATATATTTGTTATAATGTCGTCACGTATATTTAACTAGAACATTAATTTACATGACAATAATCCAATTTTATATTTGATGGGCTATTTCTTTTTATTAAATAAACTTGTTAATTTTACTTGAAATAATTTCAAATGATATGTTGTTTAATTAAATTCTTGTGATAATGTCCGACCTAATGTATATATATTAAGTGATTTCAAATTGTTTATAGCACATGTGCCAAAGACAAGACGTTTATTCGTGTGATGTGCTCAGGTCAAGGCCTAGCTTTTGACTAGTAAAGCACAAGACGACACATCACGTTTAAATCGTTGGCACAGCATAACACGGCACATGGCACGTGAAGCACACGACTTCGTGTGCCGGGCTGTGCCGGGCCGGCACGTTTTACACCTCTAGTTGGAGCCCTTGTAAACATTCCATTTTAGAGGTCATTCTTATTTTTTCTTATAAACAGTAAAACAAACTACCTCTTTCATTTCTTATTTTTTCTTATAAACAGTAAAACAACTTCAAATCGGTGGATTTGTTTGGAAATATACTCTAGGTTACTCCTAACTCATGAATCAGAAACACTTATACATGGAGCCAAATTAACACTAAAAAATAGTCCCAATTTTCATCTATTTTTTTGCGGATGATTGTCTCTTTTTCATAAAAGCTGATCGAATGCAAGAATATCCTAAATGCTATTGACATCTTCAATAAAGCTTCTGGCCAATTTATAAACTTTGAAAAATCCGAAATTTTTTTCGGCAAGAAAGTTCATCCAAAACATCAAAGAATGATGTCTAAACTACTCAAAATTAAGAAGATAGATTTAAAAGACTCATACTTAGGGGATACTCTTTTTATAGACAAATCTAAGATCAAAACTTTTGAGATAATAGTGGAGAAAATGAAACATAAATCACAAGCCTGGAAAGGTAAAGTGTTGCCTTAAACTAGCATAATGGTTTTAAACAAATCAGTTTTGGCTAGTATGGCCATTTTCCAAATGGTTTGCTTTGTATCACCAAAAAAGCTAGTAAAATTGATGCTATTCAAAGGATTTTTGGTAGGGGAATGAATCTAATTCCAGAGAAAATTATCCAAAAGCATACTCTTGTCTTTGTAAACCAACGCACAAGGGGGGTCTGGGATTCATAAATGCTCATAAAACTAACCTAGCTATGATTGCTAAATTAGCTTGGAGCCTCCTAATAGAACCCGACTCACTATGGGCCTCTCAATTAAAACCTAAATATTTTAGGAAGAAATCTACTTTAGAGTAAAAACTTCTACAACAAGTCCTTGGATCTAGAAATGTATCAGCAAAGGTATAGATGGAACAAAACAACATATGAGAGGAGATGAAAATAACATAAATATATGGGAAGATAACTGGATACCAAGTTTAGGAGGCACTATGCTTCAACACAAAAACAATTTCAATAACCAGTTATACCCCTGAACATCATCCATAATCGGTAGATAAAAATCTATATTATCTACCGATTATGGTAGAACCAAAATTCGCGAAGAAATTTTTTTGCTAACAATAACTAAATGTAAAATAACTACCGAATTCATGTTTAATTTCCAATTATTGAAGGGCAATTTTTCCATTACGGAAAAAAAGGATAAGGGGTGAACTCAATTTAGGTTTGGGTGACCCTATTTTGTTTTATTGTTGGCCCCTAAATCCTTTGGAGTGACCCCTAAAAACGCTAGGAAAAAAAAACCCTTGAACTCTTATAGAATTAAAAAGTAGCGTCCTAAACTCCTATTTCCCGTTATTGTAGTTTATTTATTGTTTTTCTATTTTTATTAGTAGTTTTTATGATAACCCTATATTTTCTCTAAAAGATTTTTTTTAGTGAAAACTACAGCCAAACCCATTTTACAGATTTCTTCCACTGTGAAACCCACGCTGAGAAAAGTTCAGGCGCGCACCCATTTTCTGGGGTAAAATTTCTCCCACACCCAGAATTTCTAAAATTGTTTCTTCGCTTATTCTTCCTCGTTTTTCTTTCATTACTTCTTTTGTTCTTCCTTCCTAATATTTTTTTTTTTTTGGATTCAAAATCAATCAGAGAAGAAATGGGTTTTGGCTAGGGTTTTGCTATGGGTTTTCCCATGACCTGGACATCTCTCAGCATCTTAAAACTTCAATCTCTCCTAATTACTCTTCTCATCTTCCTCGACATAAACACTTCCGCCATTAACACCCCTGAACCAAAATCTAAGACCTCGAATTACATCCCTTTTTTCTGAAATTGAAGCTGGCGATGATAATTTCTTGTCTATTAATATGACCTAGGTAATCAATTCGATTATAAATCTGGCAATTCAAGATGATGAGGAGGATTTTGAACTCAGTCAATCCATGCGATCGAAGATGGTGGTGAATCTGGTGATCTACTTTACCTAAATTTTGAACGATCGATGAGATGATGGTTAGAGGTGATTCCGTGATGGTCAAACTCGTGGTTTCTCTTTTCCGACGAGTTAAGTGATTCTAACTGTCTTCATCTTGATTTAATTATGGTTACATATATGTGTGTAAAATGGGGTTTTCAAAATTGGTGGAAAAAGTTAGGGATTTTGCTTTCTTATTTCTCATATTTCATTCTTTTGCAAACTGTCATGTTTTTGTTGTTGGTGTGGCTGGTTTTGGTGATTGGTAGTGGTGGTGGTGGATCTGATCGGTGTTATTGGTCGTGAGTTAGTAGTGCTGCTGGTGGTGAGTCTCTATAGGGTAATGATTTTTTTTGTTCTGTAGAACTTCTACATTGGTAACTTGATTCGGTACTGATATAAGTTCTGTTGTTGTGGTATTTTTATTCAATTTCGGAAAAAAATTAGTATAGGTGAAACATCCAAAGTTTTAATTCTATTTGGTGTTGAAATTGCAATTAGCTTGGTGGTCATCTACTTGGTGGTAGATTTAGAGTGAATTCCATCTTTGCATTTTAATTAGAGTGAATGGTTGTTCATAGTGGTAGTCTTAATAGAATATAAGATGGAGGAGATTGAGTTAGTGCTTTGGTAAAAGTCGCAATTAAGAATACAGGGAGATGCAACTGTAGGGATTGAGCTAAGCTACTACAAATGGATGCAACTATAGGTGGAAGTGCTTTACAACAGCTGATTAGAGCTAAAAGGATGCTGCAGTAGCAAGGCAAAGGAGATGGAAGTGCAGACGGGTTTGGTGTGCGTGTGACGTGCATTTAAAAGAAAATGGAGGTGTGCATAGTGATGCATAACAGGTTATGCATCTACAAATTTGTTGCATAACTTGTTATGCATTCTCGAAATTGGTTGCATAACACGCTCGCAAGTTGTTTTTTTTTTTTTGCATAACTTGTTATGCAGTCAGAAAACGGTTTTATAACACGTTATGCAACTACTTTTTTTCTTAGTATTGAAACCAACAAAAATAAGGTTGCATAACTTGTCACGCACTACAATAATATCTACATAATATGTTATGCGATCGTGAAAATGGATGCATAACCCGTTATGCATCCAAAATATGACTACATAATGCATTATGCATCGAGAAAATTGTTGCACAATCTTTTATGCATCGAGAAAATAGATGCATAACCTGATATGCATCCGTAAATATGGATGCATACTGCATTATGCATCAATTTTTTTATGTACGCACTAAAATCAACCAAAACAATGGTTACATAACTTGTTATAGATGCATACCAAACAGATGCATAATTTGTTATGCAGTCGAGAAAATGGTTGCATAATTCGTTATGCGTCTGCAAAATGTGTTATGCATCTTTTTTGGTGGCTGCATAATGGTTATGTAGTCAGTTTTCGAAATTTTGCCTAAAATGATGATCACCTCCGATATTTTCATGGAAAAACAAAAATTTGATATTGTTGTTTGTACTCGTTGCGTAGCTCCCTTAAAAAGATTTACAACGATATAAAATTTGTAAAATTACAAGGTGCGGATTTTTAGATATGTTATATCCAAGTTGCGTTGCCAATTATACCCCTGATGCATAACCCGTCATGCGGATGCATAATCCGTCATGCAGACATTTTTAATAATTTCATATAATTATGAGTGTCATGGAAATAATTATGGGTGTCACGGCACCTAAAATTATTTGTGGGCCTGACAATGAGAATAAATTTTTTTTTTTGGGCCTGCGCCTAATTTTCCCTTTTTTTTAGAACCATTTTTAGGGACCATGGTTTTTATGGGGGGACCATGGTCTTATTAAGGAAACATGAATCGGGGGATATAAAAAGGAATTGGGGGATATTGATTACTTCTCCCAACCCATGGTGTGTGTTAAGGGGTGATTTTTGGGTATGAAAATACTAAAATACCCTTTTGGTTTTTGATTTTAAGTTTTAGTATAAAGGGTATGAAAAGACTATAATACCCTTTATACTAAAACTTAAAATCAAAAACCAAAACATTTATCCCCCATTCTTCACACACAGTTCCGGCACTGTTAGGGTTAGGTTCTGATTTTTTTTTTCATCGTTCTTCATCCGTTCTTCGTCGATTCAAAAATTTCTTCGTTAATTAACCAACCCGAATCATAAACAATGCCTCCACGAAGAAAACCAAATGCCCAATCGAACTCAACATCATCGATTGCTCAACAAAAAAAAGGAAAGACTTGCTAAGATTGCTCAAGAGCAAGAACACGAAGAAGCAACGTTATCTGACGAACAACTACTCAAATATATGGATTCTGTGAGAAGGTAAGTCATTTAAAACTACTTTGTAGGTGTTTAAATCGATCTATGGCAATGGGTTTAGGTTAGAATCGCGAAACCTAACTCAAACATTTGGGTTTCAGAGAGTACCGGCATTGAAATTTGATGAATACGGTCTTGGTTTTGTGTTCCGACAATCAATCTAGGATGAATACGGTCATAGGTTTCCATCCTCGATTCACCGAAACCGAATTTTCCCTAGGCATTCAATCTAGGATGAATATAAAGGTCTTGGGTTTTTAATACTGCATTGTTTAATGATAATTCGAGCATGCCGGTAGTGTACTTAAAACATACAGAGAGTTTATGAATTTGTCACCGCACTGCATAGATTTTTGGTTTCATTACATGGGGTTTTTGATCTGCGGCATGCATTTGTAATGATTCGAGCATGCCGGTAGTAGACTTAAAACATACAGGAAAACTGACAATAATACCGGCATAGATTTTAGGTTGCATTTATATGCCGGTAGTTGGTACTGGCATTGTCGATAGTCAATGTGTCTTTCTTAGGAACATTAAACCGGCGTGGTTTAGTTTAAGGTAGTCAATGCCTGGTACTAAATGAAGGTGAGTCGTCTTATATTCATTGCTTTCCGTGTGCTTACGATATAGGTCAAAAGCAAAGGAAGCCAACAAAAGAAAAAATAAAGATGTCATCACTAAGAGAAGAAGGAAGGACTCGCCTCCTCGAGGGAAAGACGAAGGTCGTAAGATACGTTTGGGGGCTGGTACAAGAGGGATAATTTGGGAGAGTGGTAGTGACCGTAGTCGACTTGCAAACCGTGAGCACGATGATCAAGATGAACCGGATGAAGAGGAAAGTCAATTAGCAAGCCAAAGCGGTTGGTGGCCCAAGTCAACAACCAACACAAGGCAATGGCAAGAAGGGAAACGTCAAAGTGAAAGTTAAAGGTTCCCACCTTCCTCACATTGATGACATGATACCCGATCTTGAACGTGGTAGAATTTGGGGCGAAGCTCCTAACCAAAAACACTATTTGGATACAAGCACTCGTGGGCTCGTACTTATCTATCAAACCTATGTAAGCATTTTCTATCTTGTACATATGTATTGTTGTGTATTTATGTAAAATCTCTTAATTGTATTGTCTCTCCTAATTGTAGGATCATAAGAAGGTCTGTGCGTGTTTTCGAAACCAAGCCGCGGATGGTTGGGACTTGTCCGAGGAATGTGAAGAGGTCCAAACAATAGTAAAGGATTCTGGTCTATATGCTTTGGTTGAAAATTATGTGAAGCCCGATTCTCATATCTTGTCAATTGCTTCGCCGAAAGGTATCATGGTGAAACCGATACCATGCACTTCCCTTTGGGGAGATGACCTTTATCCTGAAGATGCTCGAACATTCTAGGCTTGAATGTTATCGGCAAATCAATTGCATAAGGAGTTGAGTCTCGGACCTAGAATGGTCGACGTTGCACGGTCCGACTAACAAGTCGTTTGGTTGGGACTAAAAACTTCTGGGAGAGCTTTTTATGAATCCACGTCCTGGTAAGACAAAGACAATCAAGTTGATGCCGCTTAAGAAGAATTTTGAAAAGACAAAGAAAAGAAGTTTGGAGGATGGATGGGACCCTAAACAAATTCGTTATATCGCCACCGCTTACTTGTTATACATCTTGGGCACTAGGGTATTCCCCGACACCAATGGCAACATGGAACTACCTTCGCATTTGGATCCGTTGGAAGGTGTCTATGGATATTCTTGGGGCACCGCGGTAATGGCACATTTGATGATGGAGATGAGAAGGGCCTCTAAGGCTAAAACCAACCAATTTGTCAGGATTTCACTCTACCGCAGTAAATTTGTTCTTAAACTTATGTTATTATGTATATTGTTCATATGTACTCTTATCGTGAACTTAGAAACAAAACTTATTGCTTCACATTGGAATAGGTGTGGGCTTATGAACACTTCCCAACCTTGTTCAAGGCCTACCCCTCCTTGAAGATCATAGACCTTCCAGAACCCGATACACCTCTAGCTAAGAGATACGAGTTCAACAATAATCTAAAGCCCGGTAACATAGGTCGACTGATCGATATGAGATTGGCTTTGGACACAATGAGTACCAAAGATGTTGTGTTCGACCCTTACAAGGAGGCTAGAGGAAACTTCCAGGTTTTGAGGTTTGGTAACGTTGCATTTTACCATGGGCCGTTGTTCCACCCAAAAGGATACGTTATGGCTAATCCTACGCGTGTGATGCGTCAACTTGGATATAAGCAATTAGCACTTTTCCAGACGGCCGCTTTTCAATGTTTTGATCTCGACCTTTATCGGTGCTATTCAACTCCAAATCGGTTGCATATAGAGTATGTTCCAAAACCGGACCCAACATTGGAGGGATAGGGAACCACGTCGTTTGGTAGATATTAGTCGTGGGAAAAGTTGGAGATTGCTGAAAACGGTGATGAAGTTGATGCCGAATACATGGAAGATTACCCGCAATGGTCACATCCTTATGTCGTCCGCCCGGATGACGCCCAAGTTCCTCCCCAGAAAACCCTCCCGTTCCAACTCCCGCAGTGCACCACCTACGATGACCCAACTTAATAAGACCGTTGGATTGGTTGTAAGTATTGTTAATTGCTTCATCGTTTAATATACACATAATCTTATATGTATACTAATTATGGGTTTGATATATTAAACTAGCGGCGTCGGCTTGGCAAGTTAAAGAAGGTGTTGGGTTGCAAGTACCAGGAAGGAGAGGTGTTGTCCCTTGAAGAAATGAAGGAATTCGAGGAAAAGCTTGATATAATTGAAGAAACCAACCCTAGTGCAAAAGCTTTGTTCGGGGAAACTAAGTACAAACCGTCCCAAAAGAAGCAAAAGACCACCCAGTGATTTAAGTCTTTAGTTGTGTTTCTTTTTTTGGATGGTGGTTGTCACGTCTTGAACAATTCCGAACTTATTTTCGTTTGTACCTCGCGGTTAACTCTTTAGTTGTTTGGTTTGCTTTTGGTTTAGGATACCTGGATTAAGAACATTTGATAGCAGCATCCAGTTGTTTGGTTTATGTTGAACATGTTTTGATTTCTAGTGATTCGTTTATGTTGAACATGTTTTGATTTCTAGTGATTCGTTTATGTTGAACATGTTTATCCTTGCGAGATTTTTTTGCGCCTTTTACCTAAGCATAGATAAATTCAGGTTAACAATGCCGGTTTATGTACCGGCACTGTTTAATAATTTTAGATCAATGCCGGTTCGTAACCGGCAATGAAATTGTGTATAAAACCATACCGGATCAAGAAGATTAAAAATTCCATTCTCCTGTATAGATATTCGAAGGTACTTAGCATAGTAGTATTTTCTAACATCTATGTCAGGTTTTATGATATTTTCAAATTTTCATAGTTGTCAGAAAACCGGCACTGTAAAATTGAATACTTCTATGCCGGTAGTCTGGTAGTTTTGAATAAAAATCCATTTCGAATGCTCTTTTATTTTATTCCTAATTAATCTATTACATTGGATTTGAAACTTTTAATTAAAACATGCTAAAAAACATGTCATGCATTGCATTTGGTTAAAGATAATCTATTTCCATCTCTTTTCAACAATTGCGGAACCTTTGAGCCTTTCTCGAACCTCTTCGAAGACATCGTCCGGGAGGGGGTGTCAAGGATCAGCTTCATTGGTTTTTCTTCTCTTTCAACATATTCCTTTCCCTTCATATAACACCCATCACACCCATCGATTGGCTTGCATTGGCCCTTGTGGTTTTCTCTTGACTCTGCAAGTTGAACAGCTTTGTCAAACCATTGAAACTCATCGCACTTTGGGTGATTCAAACACCTTAGAAACATTCTTCCATTTTCAGCATCATCCGTTTTTGCAATCCAAAACCGGCGTGTCCCATCACAGCTTCTACACTTTGAATAAATAAAAGGACAGTCCATGGCTAGATGAGAAGGTGACTTGCAAATTTGACACTTGCAATGATGACTCTGTAAGAGAAGATTATATTAGTCGTGCGTCATAGTAGTGAAGATCATATTGTTAGTAAATCTACTTACTTTGCAAATAGAGGAAGATGATGAATCCCCCATCCTTTGTGAAGCTTTAACCGTGCTTGCTTTCTTGAGAGAATGATTTTTGTTATTTGGTTGCTGGTTTGTGTAGATTTTTCCAAAGGAATGGGGGTATTATATAGAGATAAATCTCCAACGGTCTTATTTTTCAAAAACTAGCCGTTTTTTTTTTGAATTTAACAACTACCGGCATAGTCGGTATTATAGATTGAATGCCGGTTCCCGTTACCGGCGTTTCAAAGTGTTTTGAAACCATGCCGGTATTGGTTGCATATTTGGCCCAATCTCTGTTAAAAAATTTCCTAGTACCGGCACTGTAAGCTTATGATAAACCATGCCGGAAGTATAAGCCGGCATCCTATTTCACAGATACTACAATGCCGGTTGTGGCGATTTTCAAAAAAACTAGTCGTTGACGTTTTTCTCTATATAAAGAGAGCTAATTCTTGGACCCAAAAGCCAAAAACTCGTGTTCTTATATATCTCCTTGAGCATCTTATCTTTGAAACCCTAAACCCTAGAATAATTATCAATAAATAGCTTCGTATAGTACCTAATCCACCATACAACCAATGGCATCGTTTGACTCGGAGGAAGATTTAGCAATCACCCAAGCATGGTACGCTGAAACTCGTCCTTCAACTATAGACAAGCAACCACGCGGGATTCCATGTGGTTGAAGATTTTTAACAAATTTATTCACGATTACGGTAACCCGAAAGGAAGAACTGCTCAACAAATCGAGCAACGACACGACATCATCCTAAATGCTGTGGTTGAGTACCTAAAAATGAAACACCGGATCGAGCACGCTAGCCACAATAGATTGTCCCCTCAACAACTCGTAAGTATCTCCATGATTAGTTGGACACAATCTACTCTTTTTTCAAATTTTATGTAACAAACAAAGTTTGTGTGTTGTTTTTGTAGCATCAAGCCGTGAAAACGCGTTACTTACAAGAAAAGGGAGAACCGTTCATGTTTGAAGCCAACGTGAACCATATTGTAACCAAAGTCACGGAGTACCACTTTGGGTGAATCGGAAACGGATTCTTCTTAAGAAGATTGATAGTTTAGTGTTATTTGCTTAGGTTTTAAGGGTATCTAGTTAGGTATTTCGTAAGGTTTTGTGGGTATATCTCTATGTAAGCCCTCACGAGACTATAACTCGTCCACTTGGGCCACCAAGTGGTTTAAAGGCTTGATGCACGTGCTAAGTGCATTCGTTGTTCCGTCGACAAGGATTACGTTCGAAATAAATTATAGTTCCGGCTTAGTATGTAAACATATTTCAATTGCCTAATGGTAACGGCGTGCAATGTAGTATATTAATCTATGCCGGTAATACGTGCCGGCATGTAGGTTAAGCTTATACCAATGCCGGATCGTTCAAAATTCAATGCCCAACGGCTATTTTTTTAAACAACAAACCGGCCTTATAGTGTCGGCGTTGATTTTACTTCACTGAAAATGCCGGCACTAAATAGCCGTTGTGCAATCATCTATATAATGCAATTGATTCACCCATTTCACTTGATACCTCCAATGGCAAATCCATCAACAACTACCGATTTCATCATTGCCCTGGAAAAAGACAAACTTAGGAAAAACAAACTATCCACTCGGATGGGAAATCAATTATCATCCTCCATCAACTCAAATCCATCAACAAAAACAGATTTCATCATTGCCATGGAAAAAGAAAAACTCAAGAAGAACAAACTATCCACTCCGTTGGGAAATCAATTATCAACCACCAACTCAGTTTCCCTTATACTAGAAAAACTAAAAAGGAAGGGAGAAACCACCAAGTCAATTTCCGCAATGGAAGAAGAGATACTTAAGAGGAAAAGAGAAGAAGAAGAGGAAGCAAAGCTTGAACATTATCGCAAAGAAGCTAAAGAAATCCTTGAACGTCAAAAACAATCAAAGATAGAAGCGGATGTGGAGGAAGAAACCGAGTGGATTAAAAATTACTACATAGTATCGGATTTCCAGGAAGATCACCGCCCTTCGAATCTTTTTTGGGGTCTTGTTAGGACTGGTCCTTACATGAATAACTACTTGGAAGGTAAGAAAGGCCGAATTGATTACGGTGATCTCTATGTACAAAATCGAACAATTGCACTCATAAAGTTATGTCGCAAATACAACGAGTTTCTTGCAAGATACAGAGGGAATAGGTTTCAAGCTCAGGACGCATATACCAAGTGGAGAAAAGAGCCTTTTATGCATTTTGAAGCTGCTTTGCTTATTGAATCGCGTTCCAAGAACTAATGTTAATTGCAATTGGTTTGATTTAATGTTTTTAAGTTTATTTCCTTAAGATTATGTGGTTAATGTTATTTATTTCATCAATTTTCTTTCCTTTACCGGCATTGAAAAATACACCAAATACTATACCGTTACATGTGCCTCCGTTGAATTTTTCTCACCAAATACTTATTGTTAGAGTACCGGCATTGAATCGTTCCATTGTTCAATGCCCATTCTCGATGGTTACAAATACAAGTTATGTGGCGTTATAAACTCATTCATTCCACTTATTTGACGGTTACAAACTATTTTATCCCACTTATTTGACGGTTACAAAATCCTTAAAACTAGTTTATGCGTCGGTTACAAATTCCTTCATTCTATTTAAGTGACGGTTATAGAAAGGAAATCATTCATTCTCCATTTTTATTCAATCTCCCTTTTGTTTCATCTTCTATATCAAATACAATGGGTCGTCGCAAACCTCGTGAAAACCAATACCCAATCCTGAAGAATCATTGATGAAGGTGGTAAATCGAAATCAAAAGCGCAAGAACCGCCTGAAGAGTCTGATGGTGAGGCGAGAATAACAAATTTGCTTAGGTAAGTGATGTATATGTTGAATTGAATTTTTTAATTTTAGGGTTTATCCCATAGTAGAAAACACAAAGTGAAATTATGTTGTTTAGTCTTTCCACTACACTAAAAGTAATTTTTAAAATTCCAATTTGAAGCTCGATTGCATGTTTGATTCGCGGTAGAATACAATTTGAAAATCATGCCGATTTCATGTCTTGAATCCCGATTTTATTGCATGCGTTTACCGGCATACATATTTAATTGAATACCATGCCGGTTAGTTGTCCCGGCTTTGTTTATTTCATCAATACTATGCCGTTTTCATTAGCCGATTTTGTTAAAATCTCTCGTACTAAAATCCGACAAGATCGGGCATTTAAAATTTCTATATAACAATGCCGGTCCTCAAGTCCGGCATTTCGATATGTTAACTTACTATGCCGGATTCTCGTTGCACAAAAAAGTTCATTTCTCGACTAAAATTCAAAGACAACCGAGCATGGTATTTTAATTTATTATTATGCCTAAGCACCTTAGCCGGAACTTAAGTTAAGTTCGATTTCTATCTTAGGAAGGCAACATATATAAGGTTTACATATTGGAATACAGGTCTAGAGCGCAGAAAAGAACAAAGGAAAAGGCAAAGTTGTTTTAGAAGCAAAAAGTAAGTCTTCTCGACGTAGCCGTCCTGATCCGGCTACTGCTAAGGTCACAATTCGGGATCAACCTATAAGCTACCCAACCAGCAGTGATGATGATGATGAGTGGGAAACATATCCTGTACCCGAATGAGACGGTGTCTCTTCCTCATAAGCAGGTGGCTTAGGACAAACTGATGTCGGAGTTGAATCCCCTAAGGATAATGTAAAGGCACCTCCATCCCACTTTCCTGATAAGTATGACATGATTCGAGAGCGCGATGATGGAAAACATTGGGGTGAACCGATAAACCCACAACTCTTATTTGCCTACAAACACTCTTGGGCTCGCTGGATCTATCAAACTTATGTAAGACGATTGCATCTTCTTATTATATTACTTATCTGTGATCAAGTGAATTTAATTTACTTTGGTGTGTTTTTATAGGACCACGCGAACGCCTTCCGTGTTAGCCGCCATCAATAATCGGATGTATGGCCTTTGAAGCTTGAGTGTGATTATTCATTAAAGCAAAGAGTCAAAGCATCCGGGCTTGTATCCCGCAATAAAAAATTATGTGGCCACTGATACCGTCACAGGCGAACCGCTTTTGGAGAGGTCTTTTGGTGAAACTGATACCATGCATTTTCCTTTTGGCGAGATGACCATCATCCATGAAGATGTCCAAAGGATAATAGGTCTTGAGGTTCTTGGGAAAGCCGTTAAAGTAGGAGATGACTCTAAGGACTTGGAATGGGACAAGATCTATGAGCTAACTAAAAAGTTGTTTGGATGGGACAAGGAAACCACTTTGGCAAATATGTACAAGACTAGGCGTTCCCAGGACAAAGACTATCACATTCGTCAAACTCGTTGAATTGTTTGGGAACACGAAGAACAAGGAATTGAATCCGAGAACAAGTCCAAGAAACTGCCGCGGCTTATATGTTGTTCATCTTGGGCACATCTATATTCCCTGACGCCAATGGTAATAGGGTGCATATGAACAACCTACAATACTTGGATCCGTTGGAAAAGGTTCATGAGTATTCATGGGGCACTGCTTTCTTGGCACATTTTTTGGCAGAAATGCGTCGAGCATCTAAGGCGAACGCCCATCAATTTAATGGGAATTTCACTGTACTTCAGGTATAGTCAAGTACTTATTTTTTTGATTTTTGTCATTAAATTTGTTAGTTTCCAATTATTTATTTTCTAATACATTTCATTGGAACGATCTTTCATTGGCGTAGGTGTGGGCGTATGAACACTTCGCAAAATTGTTCATACGGTATAAAGGATTGAAGATTTTCACTGAATATCAAGAGAATAGTCCTCTAGGTCAGAAATACTACTTCGACAATACCCCAAGGCCCAATAACAAAAAACGGTTATTAGCAATGGGATTGGCTTTGGACTCGGTGGATGTCCAAGATGTTGTGTTTGATCCATATAGGAATGCCAGAGGAGTTCACTTGCAAAGGCGTGACAATGTTTCATTTTACAACGGACCGTTATTTCATCCAAAAGGATTTGTTATGCACAACCCTCGCCGTGTAATGCGCCAACTTGGGTACAAGCAGAAAGATCTCACGGATACATCTTATCAGAAATTCTCTCATGACTTTCCTCAATGCCAATCGAATGAGAACCATACTCTCGTAGTTTACGACCCAAAACCTATTCTTGCACATTGGAGTGAAAGGGAAGAAAAGGGACCGGTGTTGGATAGGGCTGATTGGGAATTGGCCGAGAACGGTTATGAGAGTGAACCAACCTTCCTAAGAGGCCATCGAAGTTCACGCATCCTTATGTTGTACGCCCGGATATCGTAGTTGTTCCTCCACCACTATCACATCCATCCACAACTCCGGAAACTGTACCCGCACTTGTACATCTCATTACGTTGTTGGTACGTACGTCTTGTTCATTACCATTCTTTTTACTTTATGTCTATGAACTTATACAATTGTACATACTAAGTACATGTTTAAAATTTCCTTAACAGCGTCAGCGGATTGGAAATTTGTCGAAGTTCTTTAAGAAAAAGAATAAGAAAGGAGAGGTGCTGACCCAGAAAGAAATGGAGAACGTCGAGCAAAAGATGGACAAAATTGAAGATCCGAAGGCAAAAGACTTGTGGGGCGAAAGGAAGAAGAGGGTACACAAGAAGTCAAGAACCGAGTGATCGTGTGTTTATTCTATAGTATTAGTTTGGTTGAACAATCTAGTGTTGGTTTATGTTTGTTTGTGAGTCTTAAACAATGTGTTTGTGTGTCTTGCTAAACTCTTTGCTTGACTTGGTTTATGTTTGATTTGTTTTCGGTTTGGAACCACATAACTTTGGAGTTTGTTATTGTATACAATCTAGTATTTTTATTATATTTATTATGTTGATAAACTTGTGTCAAATTACCTCATTTACAGAGTTTGAACGCGCCCAGATAACTTAAATTTCTAAGTTTTTCATCCAAACCGGCATGCTCTAGAACAAGAATAACAATGCCGGGTTCTCTAAAAGACAGTAGTTCCGGTGATTTATTTGTGTTTGCATACTGTGCCGGTTTCTGTAATCTCCATGATAAAAAGGATTTTGACAGAAAACCGGCATAGTAATGGGGTTAATTTCAATGCCGGAAATGTCACTTATTTCTCTGGAAGTTTTTTCTGCATTTCCGGCATGGGTTCAAATGAAATTCTACGCCGGTACACAAGTTCCGGAGTTGTAAATATAAACACAACTATGCCGGCATAGCCATCAAAATATGATTTAATGTTTACAATTCAGACTTACAAAAAAACAAAACGTTGCGTACTAGTGAACCACATAAATCCAAATCACTCATCGTCACCTCCACACGTAATGGGTTGCATCTTCTCCTTTTGGATCGGTTTTTTTGATAAGGCCAACGCATCCCAAAATTGGTGATTCTTCTCATACGATGCCATCCATCCCTTCCAGATATTGGGATCTAGACCCTTGTTTTTAATCATCCCACAAATAGGTGGCAATGGACAATTTTCTTTGAGTTTTAGAATAACGAAATGATTACCGTTCACGAACGCCAAAACAACTCTTCTCTTCTTAAGGGATCCTTCGCATTTTTGCCACTTTGGGGTAAATGTTATTTCTACGGTGGGGGTAAAATAATGAACAACACATCTAAATGTATTCGCCACTAGATGCCCACAAAGCGACATTCTCATCCAATATTCAGAAGGAAGAAAGTTCATCTGTTGCTCGGGCCCCAATACTTGAGCATGCATATCATCAAACCCCTCGCCTACACCAACCAATTGCTCATAAAAGCTCATTTTATTCACAAGTTGTTCGGCCATCCTCATTCTAGCATATTGGCATGGTGTCATACCTCTACTAACCGCCGTGTTAAAGATTCCTAATTGTTCAGCCACAGCATGATAGCCACAATTTCCATCTCCGTCGACATCATCCGTATATAAAATATACTCGCGAATAACCTCATGAAGTTGGTCTATGTAAGACCGTATCTTGGTATGATAACTTCTAATTGTCCTACCTGTTCCGGGGATCCTTATACATCTTCATATTACCCTTTTGTAACAATAATATATCCAAACCATCCTCCATAATCTCTAAACTTGCAATGTATTCGATATGTGATGGGAGTCCGTACTTCCTTGGCCTACCCCTTCCCCTTGAAATAAAACCACATCAACTTTGCTATCACTTTGGTTTGTCACCACCTTAGCCTGCCACCTTGTTGTTCTTTGTCACTTGATGATGATACCTTTGGCGGCCTACCCCTCTTCTTTGGAACCTCCGCTAGGTCGACTATGGGTATGGCTTCGGAATGTTCCTTGTTGTTCTTTGACACTTGATGTTGATACATTTGGCGGCCTACCCCTCTTCTTTGGAACCTCCGCTAGATCGAATATGGGTATGGCTTCTAATGCTCACCTTGTTGTTCTTTGACACTTGATGTTGATACATTTGGCGGCCTACCCTCTTCTTTGGAACCTCCGCTAGATCGACTATGGGTATGGCTTCGAATGCTCACCTTGTTGTTCTTTGACACTTGATGTTGATACCTTGGTGGTCTACCCTCTTCTTTGGAACCTCCGCTAGATCGACTATGGGTATGGATTCGGAATGCTCACCTTGTTGTTCTTTGACACTTGATGTTGATACCTTTGTCGGCCCACCCTCTTCTTTGGAACCTCCACTAGATCGACTATGGGTATGGATTCGGGAATGCTCACATTGTTGTTCTTTGACACTTGATGTTGATACCTTTGTCGGCCTACCCCTCTTCTTTGGAACCTCCGATGAGTTGTCTTTTGGTGTGGATACTGATTCCTTCGTTTGTTGTTGACTTAGCGGTTCCTTCATCGGACTACCTCTTTTGTTTGGAACCTCGCTTCCACAAACCTCTCTATTCCGAAATATCACATGCGGTTAGATCTCGTTTCTTACTTTCCGCGAGTTCTTCTTCACGCCTCAGTCATTTCTTTCAATTCTACCCTTTGTTTTTCCTTTTTGTTTTAGTTTGTGGTCTTCCTATTGATCTCCCTTCTTGGCTCTTCGCTTTGGGCGATCCATGGAAGAGTAATTAGCCTTAGTTGGCTCAACAAGACTTGTCGGCCAACCGAGGTGCCACGTGAGTAAGCTTCAAGAATTCCTTTGCTTCGTTCGTATCCCATGGAGATTTCCTGGGGTCCCCCGAAGGGGGTCGAAAGATAGTTGCTTCCAAAACGGATCAATGACCTCAATAGGTATCAGCTTATTCATACTTCACAAGCATATGACGACACTAAGCCCCAATGAAGACATGTCGGGACAAATACACACATCACCCGGTTTTCCGTAATTTTTCTGATATTCCATTTGTCTCATCATATGTTTTATTGCCCAATGAGAGACGTTGAATTCTATTCCTTGGAGAAACTTACCATAACGAAGAAATGGAGTCATCCTTTCCATTGAGCTTTTCTCAAAAGCCTCATTGATCCTATTGATATCTTGCTTAAAGTATTGCTCCATTGCCTCGGTGACAGTAACTACATTGCCTTGACTGGACCGGATGAGATATTTAAATATCCCATGAACGGCCTCAGCTGCACTAGTTGCTTCAGTCTTGAAGTGTCTATACCGGTTTGTCCATGCACGTACAAATTTTTCCTTGAACTTATCCAACCATTGAGTCCGACAATACCAGACGGGCAATGATAAACTTCGCTCCAATCGGCAATAAACTTCTCCAATCTCTTTTCGTACATAACCTCTGTGAAGAGACCAATAAACTTTCTCCCAATCTCTTAGAAATTCCAACCACTTTTTATGATTTTCCGCATGTTCGTTGTCCACTCTCTCCTTTATCTTTCCTCTTTCATCTTCTTCTTCTTTGGGGGATAGTTTGTTCTTTCGAACATCTTCCTCTAGTTGTACCATCATTCTCTTCTTAATATCCGCCTTTGCGGGTTCGAACAAGGCATGGCAAGTTTTTATCACATTATTACGTATATGATATGTACATAGGAAATTTTGTTCGTCCGGGAAGACGTCGGATATTGCTTTCATTAATGCGTCATCGTTATCAGTTACGATGACCCTCGGAAGTTGATTTTCCCGGAAGAACAATTTCAATTGTCGTAATGCCCAATGATAATTATGGTCCCTCTCGTTTTCCATTAAACACCAAGACAATGTGAATGTTACCTTGTCCGAGGTTTGCCCCACGATGTTGAACAACAACATATTTTATTTGTTTGTCTTGTAGGTGCAATCCATCAAAAGAACACCACAACATGTATTTGCCAATTGTGAGAGCAAAGGATGCGAAATGAATATTTGAAGGGGCTTCTCGTCCGGCCCTCTTTTGATACGCGTGTAGTTGTGATCCCAAACTATCTTCTCAAATTCTAGCATAACGCTCCTCCATTCCCATTCCACCTTTCTAATAGTTTCTTGTGCGGCATAAGTTGTACGTAGAGAAGACACGTTAGTCTCATCCTTTTCCTTGAAGCCTCCGAGAATTTGTCTCGGTTTGATAAGTGCTTTTGGTCAATCTCTTTACATCCTCGAACTCGCCAGTTTTAGCTTCACAACTAAGGAGTGACCAACAAAATCTTTCGGATCTCGGTGGTTATGACAGCCACACAAAACCTCACAATCCCAATTGTTTATGTCATTTAAACGGAATACAAGCTTAAACGGGCAATTATTCTTCCTCGCACGAAGTCTTGTATACCCTATTAGTCTTCTTTGGATACACATAATCCTTTCTCTTGTGGCTATTATTCTCCTTGTATTTCCCACTTCTCTCGCAAGCCATCTCAAAACGCCTATTCGAACCTCCGGTATTCCTCACCAAAACACACATGTTCTTAAGGGCCGTCTCTTTAGCCCAAGCGATTGCTTCGATTTCGATATGTTATTCCCTACATAAGAACAATTTCGCATTCATTAGAAGGTTTATTACTAGCAATCCATTAGTAATGTTCAAGATACTAGGTGAAAAGTATTCTTTGGTTACATACCGAAGGGATTTTATAGTATTCCGACGTATCCCTGATAAAGCGGCTCGCATTTGTTGGATTAATATATGGCACCACCTAAAGATCGAATGCAAATTAGTTCCAAACACAATAACAACACTATGCCGGAAACCATTACCGCAGATGCTCGACCATTGTTCTAAGATAGTCTAAGTTAACCAAAACTAAGACAAAATTTGAAACCTATTCCCATATGTGTTTCATAAGAAAAACAACGCCGGAAGCAAGGATGCCGACATAATCGTAACCTATTGTTCCAAGCCAGACACATTCCTGGCATTGAAAATAATTGATATTGAATGCCTAATTTAGCTTTGGAAAACATTTATCCTTGCATGTTTTTGTAGGTGCCGGCATTGTAAAGTTGTAACTGAATAACGCCGGTTTTGGTGCCGGTATTATCGATATTGATGGTACCATCACGACATCAGTTCCACGCTGATGTTTATAAAATTTCAATGCCGTGGCTTTTGGTTTGAGATGGAATTGTTTCGTATGTTTTTCAATTAAAATACATGGATTTCAAAGATAAATCTGATGATGCCTGAGGAATGGCTTGTGATTTAGTAATCTGTCATTTTGAATTATCTTCTTCTTCAATAAGATTTAAGTGTCCCAATCGGGAGTAATTTGCGCAAAACATCGTTACCACATTCAATTTCGGTAGCCATTGTTCTTCACATAGGTGTAAAATCATGTCATGCCGAAGTTGATTGCCCTAGATGAAATATCTGAGACGATTAATGCAATTGATTGAACCGCCATGAAGGCTAAGGAATTCTTCTTGGAAAGTATACAAGAAGTAATCTAAGTGGCATATAAAAACCATTACAGGATAAAAAAACACATACTAAAAACCTAATATCGTTTTATAAAAACGATTATTTTATTTAGAATTAATATACATATAATTATAAGTAATTGTTGTATTCAAATCCAACCAGAAGATCTGAGAATATCAGATCAAATCTGGTAGATTTGAGATACAGGAAAAAAACTGTTATAAGAGTTTTTTTTTTCTTTTGCAGAGAGAAAAGTGGAAGAGAGAGGGTCGGTGAAAACTCAAATCCACAACTAATGGGCCCACTTGCCTTATTCACAACTCTCTTTCTTAGGAACCATTTTGTAGGGACCATGATTTTTTTTTTTGGAGAACCATGGTCTTATTAGGCCAACCTCCCTATACTTATAATGGGTGTCCTAAAATTAGGTAAATACACATTTACCCTTTACTTTTATTTAAATTAAAACTAACCTAATAACTATATAAATCTAATCATATATATCTAATCTAAACTAAATGAATCTATTAACCAAAATCAAAATCAAAAACAAAAACCGGGGGGAATCGAAATCAAAATCATAACCAAAATCAAAATCAAAATAAAAAAAAAAATTATTCTCTTTTTCTTCTCTCTTTCCTTGACGTTCTTCGTTCGATTGAAAAATGAGTATTAACCATCAAAATGAGTTGAAAATGGAAGTTGCAGAGAGAAGTTCGTCTAGGAATTATGTGAAAAACTTTGTCGAACTAACCGAACCTAATAGAAATTATGAACATGAAAAACAGTTTGACTATTTCGCAAAAAAAAAAATTCCAACCGAACCTTAGTTCGGTTATGTCGCAAAAAACATTTCCCAACCGAACCCTAATAGTTCGGTTAGTAGCAAAAAACATTTCCCAAACGAACCTAATAGTTCGGTTAGTTGCAAAAACATTTCCCAACCGAACTTTAAGTTCGGTTTGATCATCAAAAAGTTTTAAATATTTTTTGTAACCAAACTATTTAATGGTCACACCAAATATACAGTTCGGTTTGATCGCAAGGAAAAATTTCAATTTTTTGTAACCGAACTTCTTTTTTTGACACGAATAACCGAACTTCTTACTGGTAACTAATCATTACTAATCATACTAATCACTAATCATTAAGTTCGTTTTTGGTCTTAAATTTGGGTAACCGAACTTAATCGCAAAAAAAAATAAAATTTCTCGCAAAAAAATTTCAATTTTTTGTAATAGAACTTCTTAATGGTAACTAATCATTACTAATCCTACTAATCATATTAATCACTAATCATTACTAATCATTAACTAATAACTAATTAATCATTAAACTAACACATTTAATTAAGGAGGGTAAGTTTGGTATTAAGAAAGAGGGAGGATCCATGGACACTGTTAGATGGACAAGGTCAGACAAGATTTGCGTCATTTTCTCCGCAAAACCCAAACGATAATGAATTTAAATCTAATATTTTGATGGTATATTCTTCTTATAAGAATCTACATTCCTACAAAAAATGAGCACAATTCGAGATGTATAAAACCACCATCTACCCCTTTGAATATCAGTCGTTCAAAATTAACGGTTGAAATTAAGATCGGTAGATGGTCAGGTCTGCTATCTCGAATTGCATTCAGTTTTGGTAGGAATATAAAGTCTTATAATAGAAACATATCATTAAAATATTATACTTAAATTCATTGTCGTTTGAGTTTGCCGGAGAAAATGGCGCAAATCTTTTCCGACCTTGTCCATCTAAGAGTGTCCATGGATCCTCCCTCATTAAGAAAAACATTTAGATAAGGGGTGACTTAAGATTACTTATAATGTCTTGCCTAAAATAAAATCATGGTCCCCCACAAAAAAACCATGGTCCCCAAAAAATGGTTCTTTCTTAGCCTAGGCGGTATTAGAATAAAGTTTGCTTGGCAACACTCCGTTCTAATCTTGATATATGTGATTCGTGAGTAAAGTTTGTTAACCATCAAACACCATTGTTAGTAAAGTGGATTTGGAGATTTTCGAAGTCTAAAACTAGTCTTTGGAGAAAGTTAGTAAATGAAAAATTTGCTCATAATAGTGATCTGTTAGTTCCTGATGTGGATAATAAGCCACAAGGTAGGAGTTTGTGGAAGAATGTTACTAACATGGTGTTGACGGTACAAAATATGGCAACATTCACGGTAAGAAATGGTAAAGGCATTCGCTTTTTGAAGGACCGTTGGCTAGATAGGGGAAAATTGCAAGACTTGTTTCCAGTTATTTATAAGGCGGCGAAGGATAAGGATGCAACAATTTATGACATGATAGCAAATGGAGTTTGGGCATGTGATTTTAAGAGACCATTAAATTTGAATGAGCAATTAGAATGGGATCTTTTGAGGCGTGATTTAAATCATGTTCCTGAGCTTGTTGAAGAGGATGATGAGTTGGAGATTATGGAGAATTTTAGTACTTCAAGATGTTATGAGAGACTGTCTGGAAACCTTGAAGAGTGCGGCTTCGATAAATTCCTTTGGAAAGGTAACATTCCAAACAAAGTGAGTTTTATCATTTGGGATACTTTCCATGATTCGTTACCTACCAAGGATATGTTGCGACATCGAGGTGTAAACATTGATAGTGAGCAGTGTGTTTTATGCAACGACGTCAGGGAGTCAGCAAATCACATGTTCATACATTGTAAGTACTCTTTTGAGATTTGGAAATATTTTATCAAATCCTTTAGGATAGCCTGGCCATTGCCAAGTACTTTGATTCAATTGTTCGAAGCATGGTCTAACAATGTGTTGCAAGGGAGAGGTAAGGAGGTTTGGAAAATGTTACATTATGCGGTTTGTTGGATTTTGTGGAAGGAGAGGAATGGAAGAGTTTTTGGAGGTCGTCACAAGAGTGTGCAAGAAAACATTGATTTAGTTAAGTAATTGGTAGTCTTATGGTCTTGTGACAACGATACTTTTAAGTATGTTGATACTATCTTAATTTGGAGCAATTGGGAGACTCTCATGTGTATGTAATCCTTGTATTAACCTTGGTTTGATCCTTGGTTCCTTTTTTTCTTTTTTAATATAACCTTCTCTTCGGAAAAAAAAAAAAACACCATGACGGTGTATCCAATAAGTTTGGAATGACCGCATATGCCGTGGCATGGGATGAAGTTTTCACATACTTGCACCAAAATTTGTAAAGGAAAATAAGTGCATGTTTGGTGAAGCATTTTAAGTAGATTTTTTTTAAAGGAAGAGCAAAAACATATCTGAGGAGAGCAAAAATCGCAATTGACTCACTAACTAGGCCCGATTTAATATATTTACCTGAGTCGGACAAAGTTCCCCTTCCAAGTTAACCTTCTCATGCTCGCCAAATTTGTTGTTTTGTTGTTCTCTTCAAACAATACGATTTGGTGGGTTTATATCCCATGACCGAATGATGAATCAGGCATAATTGAAATTACTGTTGCTGTTAATTTGATGCCCAACTGTTGTTAAGTTGTTTTGGTGGTGGTTATAATTGGATTTGAGTTAGTTTCTTCGTTTTGGCATGATCGATTTGATTCGCCACATCAGATTATTTTCTGATTATTTTCACTATCCTTCATTGATCTGAGTTCTCTTGTGTTTATGAAAAGAACATTGGATAAATTTGGTGCTGTGACTAAAATCAACAAAAACAGGGTTTAACATATAAAGGGGTTGAAAATTGTTTGATACAACAGACAAACAGATATTTGATTGATCTAACAAAATCACCTTTAGATTATGCTTCTATAATGATTTTTAGATTTGAATGTTGAGACCAAAGACTAAGGAAGTATTTCTGTGATTACAATAGCATGAACAACATTTGTCGCACTAATGGAATTGACAACCATCGTAACAGGTAAAAAGGCCAAGACAAGGTTAACTTTGTCCAACTCATACAAATTTATTAAATCAGTCCATATTACTGAGTCAGTCCATATTACTGAGTCAGTTACGATTCTTACACTCCTCGGATCCATTTTTGCTCTCCCTCTAATAAAAATCTTTAAGTATTATGGTTGAGGAACAGTGTTTGCAACAGTTTGGCGAATAAGGTTTTCGGCGAGCTAAATTTGGTAAGACCATTGCTACACGGGCCCGTATTTAATCTATCAGTGCCGCATCTGGCCCATTGGTAAGAGTGCATCCTACATTCCACAACTGCCATCTTCCCAGTTGAACAAAGTCCCTGGATAGCTTTAACTTGTCGCCTCTCCAGCAAAGAACATGTTGTCAACGGGGATAATACAGATCATGGTCATCAGGCCATGGGGTTATTTTGCAGTTACAGTGATTTCCCTCTGTTTCCCTCTGTTTCCTTTTCGTACAATTTAATTTCCGCTACCATCTCATTTACAGATCCATTTACTCCTCATTCTCCCAACAACTTATAACAACTTAAAGCATATATTTTAATGTAGAACATATAGGTAAATAAATAGAGTTCAGGTAACCCCAGATATCGAAGGGATCCATAATGATTCAATTTCAATTTTTTTGTTAATTTGTTCACGCCTCACAAGATATTGTCGTATTATTTAGTTTCACAAGATTGGCGTGCAAAACCAAACAATAATGCTAACATACTAAGCTAAAAAAGCATGGGCACATCACGCTCGTAATGCTCATGTTTAGTAAAAACGTAGTATGAAATTCTAGGCCTACTAGTTGGGACTTGGATTTATGGTCAGGATACAGGTTTTTCAATGGAAAATGCTTATATGGCACTGGAAACGGAAGGCTTTCTCTCTTTTCCGATAAGCATAATTGGATTCCTAATGTACCTTTGAAAGTGGCTTTTCTAGTTTGGACATTATGTTATAATGGTGCCCCAACACTAGATTATGTGCATAGTGCAGGGTTGGTTCAAGATTCAGCTTGTTTGCTTTGTGATAATCATATTGAAACTAATGCTCATTTGTTCTTGCACTGTAGCACTACTGCTGCCGTATGGAATTATTTCTTAAAAAGCTTTGGATTTGTTTGGGTCCAGTCAAGTGATGTTCTAAGAACTATTTGGGAGTGGCACAACAGCAAAGGCAAGCTGGGGCGGAACTATAGCCAGGCTTGACCTGGCTTGAGCCACCCCCAAAATCCCAAATAACCATTTTTTTCATTACATATTTCGGTGGAGGTTTTAAATTAGGTCTAAACTAATAGGCTTAAGCCAGCCCTCTACAGATGATCCAACTCAAAAGCCACCCCTACACTAAATTTACAGTTTTGCCTCTGAAGGCAAGACGACAATTAAGAGATTATGGGGTTACGCACCTTTCGCAATCTAGTGATGTGTGTGGATTGAAAAGAACAATAGGTTATTTAATAATGTGTCAAAAACTACTGATCAGATTATTACGGAGGTTAAGTGTTTGTTGTTCAATTAGACAATAAACACTGACATCTTAATTTGCTAGTTCTAGTTTGTCAACATTATTATGTAATTTGGATGCTTTGATGCATTCTGTGTAACTTTTTCTTGGTCACTTTTGGGTGACTAAGATTTCTCTATAAAACTTTGCCCTTTCAAGTAAAAATAAATAAAATAATAAAATAATAATTGGGACTTGGGCTATGAGGAAATGTAGGACTACATCAGTCTAATGGCCCCGAACTGAAGTATGACCAATTTAGCGATAATATACGTTGTCTCACCAAAATGAGATTTCAATGACTTTCAGAGAGTTCTCAAATCTATTGTTAGTCTATTGAGACTTTTGCTGAGTCTCCTAATGTCTCTTGTTATTGGTTAGAGACTTTTTTTAAGAATGATTAATTGGGGATACAAAAACTAATTGGGGGATATGTGCCGACATAGTTTTCAATGAAAACCGGCATGGTCGATGGACTACCGGCATTGAAAAACCATGCCGGTAGCTACAGTAAAATATCCCCCAATTAATCACTTTTTTAAGTCATTTAAATTCTCTGAAACTCCATGTTATTGGATTAGGATTTCATAAGAGTTACTCCCACATCCTTGTTATTCGAATGGGAATTGAAAGTCATTGATTTATTGTTTTCAGAGATTTAGAGAGACTTTTTTAGGAAAATAGGCGCATGGTACAAATCTCTCCTCAACAGGTGATATTTTTGGAGACTTGGGGAATATTTGTTGGGAATTTTGATAAAGTGCCCCAGTTTTGAAATACACAAATTAAAGTGCCCCCGTTTATTTAAACTTTTCTAAAGTGCCCTTTTCTTGACCGTTTGTTTCAAAAAAACGGTGAACTTCCAGTTAAAGCCGTTAACACTTAGGTGGCACCTATAAAAAGTCCAATGAAACCTTCACTAGAGTTTGGCCGATCCTAGATGTGTTCGCGATTTGACTCGTCATGTGACTCGTCTTCATCTTCTCGTGCAGGAGGTTCGATGATTCAAGAAGAACTCCAATTTTTTCATATCCAGAAACCTAAAAAACACCTTATCTAGAAACCCAAAACTGAAAAATCAGATGCAAACAATAACAGAGAACCCAACACAAACTCCACCAAATACCCAATTTACCTCAATCATGTTTTTCCCCAAATAAAGTACCTGATTTTAGCAATTAAGGACTCAAACTTCAAATTGAAATTGAAGAATCAATAGACATCATACAAATAAAATTACCCATTTCATGAATTAGCAAAACAGGTTACATATGACAAAACCCCTAAAATTTCTTATGAACCCTAATTAAAAGAGATTCTCAATTTACCAATCACAAAGCCGAATTGATCAAATTAAGTGAAAACAAACACAAATTAGATGAATTAAAACAAACCCATTATCTCAAATTCACATTACTCCAAAGTATCAATACAAATTTGATCCATTATAATCATGAAACGACTAGGTTAACAAAAACAAAAAAAATAATATCTTACTGCTATACACTAATAAATTCACAACAGCTACTCCATCCATTCATCTTCTTCTTTATCTTATTTTTCTTTCAACAATCTTAGATTCACTTTCACCACGAGAATCAGATCAATTTTCTCATAATTTTCCTCAAACAAACCTCATTGTTAACGTCATTTGCAAACCCTAACTCATATTTACATTCTTCTTCTTCAAATCCTTTACCAATAGATAACTTCACTCATCATTTACAAACCTAATAATGAGAAAGAATGTTGTTGTTATTGAGATTTCGAAGAAGAAGAAGATGAAATAAGAACATAGAAAGGGACAATGAGAAGGAGAAGGAGAAGTAGCCGCACAAGGGAGTAACTGAACAAAATAAAGTGAGCAACTTTAATGATTTTTGTATATTTAGGGTTTGGTAAGGGTTTTTAGGTAATTTAACCCAGTTGTTTGACTTGTCCAACCTGCTTGACTAACTTGTTTCAATTTTGACGGGAAACTAAACAGAAAGGGCACTTTTGAAAAGTTAAAAAAAAAACGGGGTCATTTTATTAAACCGGAAATTGAGAGTGGGGCAGTTTATCAAAATTCCCATATTTGTTTTTGAGAGTAGGATGACCAATTATTTATTTATTTATTTTTTGAGATGCTGACCAAGTAACGGGCCATTTGCGGAATAAACTTGTGGCGAGATTGCATAGAAAATAAAATGAATGTGGGATGAGTGAAATAAAAAAATGAAAACATAGGCATAAGGTAACAATGAGATTTATTTTGGCAATGAACAAGTATTTTCCCAGGTATTCATGGTACTTTTATTTAGATTATAACGTGCATAATAAAGTAACCGGTAGATGTTTTGAAGTTTTGATTGGATATTATACATTGGTCTCTAGAAATCACAGAAACTCTTTATAAATATCAAAAAAAAATTCTCTACAAGTCACAAAGACTCTCTAATATACTCTCAAAGAATCATTAGAAATCTCTATATTTTTAGAGAATTTTCGGGAGTCACTCAAATAAAAAATCTATGAAAGTCTAGATAAATCTCAATTGACTACCTCCCTTTTAGTTCGCGCATTACGATACATTTGTCTACTAGTTACCCAAAATTAGAGTAATTAACTATGAAGCACCGATACTGATACGGGGATACGGATACGGGGATACTGATACGGGGATTCGTCCATTTTCAAAAAATGGGGATACGGGATACGTTGGGATACGTGTATTAATTAAAAAATATTTAATTTATTAATAGTGAAAAGAATCGCTTAAAGTATGAAAATTCTAAAATACTATCTGGAATATCAAAAATAAAAAAATAGATTAAAAAAAAAAAAGATAACCCATCACTTATCAATATTGAATAAGAACGTTAGGGTTAGACATTTATATACTGCTTCAATAGAATAATTTTTGATAAATACGAATATATTATATATCTAAAAATATTTAACATATTCTGTATATAAATATTTGGCAATATATTATATATATATATATATATATATATATATATTATACTATAAGAAGTGTCCCCTCTAGAGTATCCGAGAAGTATCCCAAAAGTATCCCCTACCCTTTTCGTAATTAATAAAAATGGACACTTTAAATGGGGTGTCTGATACGTATCCCCAAGTGTCCCCAAGTGTCCGACACTGATAAGGCGTCCGACACGGATACGTAACCCGTTTTGAGGTGTCCGTGCTTCATAGGTAATTAAGAAGCTCAGTGGCGGAACTAGACATTTGTTATACCCCTGGCTTAAGCCAAAAATGTACACACACTCTATAGCCCAATAAAGAAAAAGCTTAGAAAATATGGACTTGGGCTCTCTTGGGGGTGGCTTCAGCCAGGAGAAGCCTGGCTGTAGTTCCGCCCCTGAAGAAGCTAAACTGTACAATGCTCAGGAATTTGGTAAGAGTTTGACTCCACCTTATAAAAACCGTTGCTTTTAATTATTTTGCAAGTAAATTCTTACAATAATGTTGTAGATGACATAGATGCGCTCATGCTTTTTAGCTTGAATATGACCACTATTTTTTGGCTTCTCACGCCAATATTGTGCAACTAAATAAGACTATAAGATGCTTAATTATTCTGATAAATGACTATAAACTCTATTGTCAAGCTTACGTGGTTGGAACATGTTTGAAATGTTCAGAACCTGGATTCATCGACTACATGATGATTTATAGTTACTCCCTCCGTCTCTAAAACATAGGCAGGTTTGTGTAAATTTACACACAAACCTGCCTATCTTTTAGAGACGGAGGGAGTAACTATCAGAATAAGCGTACGGCAATTATATTTATAGTCATTTATCAGAATAATTTACTAATTTAGTCGAGCACAAAATATTTGGAAATTTAGAGAGTGGTGTGCTCATCTAATACACGAGCATTATATATTTTTATAGCTTGTAGTACAGTTCCAATATAATTACAAAATAGATAAAAATATAACTTGTTATTTGTGTATGGCTAGTTGGCTACTCGTTCTGGGGTACTCTATTAGCAATGTTGTATTCGTGGAGTTATCTTATACCAAATTCATGATTAACATCCAACGGCATGGCAGTGTATCAAATAATCTTGGAAAGACCACATACGCCGTGACATGGGAACAAATTTTCGAATACTTGCACCAAAATTGGAAAAGGAGAACTGGTTGCACGTTTTGTACAGCATGTAATGAAACAAGGACAGCACGTTTTGTACACCATAAGTCCATGACCTCCAGAAAGTAGTTCTTCCTGTAATTCCAATGAAGATCTATGAAGTCATGGTAGAAGACAAGGTATAAAGAAGTCCATGACCTCCAGAAAGTAGTTCTTCCTACAAGACCACATATGCGAAGGCTCAAAGCCTCAAACCAAACAGACAAGGTAGAAGACAATGTATAAAGAAGATGGTCAATGTAAGTAAAATATAAGCCTCAGAAGTGCAGAATATGTCACCAAGGCGTTAAGCCAATATGAAAAAGAACATCTTAATAAGAAATGTACGTCTCATGGCCAGTCCCAAGAGGGAATGGCCACCAAGGCAATGGAATATGAAACTGCCTAAAATGGAGATTTTACAACCGTTAACATTCCAAGGCTTTGACGTTTAAAGTGGATTCTACGATCATAACTGGTTTGCTCCAATCTGTGAAAGAGAGAACTTTCGCCAAAACCTCCCCCATCCGGAAAACTACAGTAATTGATAACTTAATCTACCACTATGAAAGAAAGCATCGTATAAACTAGGAAAAACGATTAGTCATATTCCCATACACAACAGAAGAAATGAAACAACCACCAGCGTCAATACCAGAACTCCAATGAATAGAAGGGGTTTCCAAGTTTAATGGTAAGAAATGAATCAACTGCTGCGTTTAAGAGTGTCATGTGGCACTTCCCATTGGCCTCCTTGTGTAGGGATTTATCAAAAACACAAGTACCAACTAACATAATGAAAATCAAACAAAAACTCTTTACTAGAGTAAGAAGACAATAGGTAATGAAACTAGGCTTTTCTGAAGGGGAAACTGAGGGCGTGCGTGACTACCAGCTATTGGTAGAGGATGATAGGTGAAATCAGGCAAAAGCAGTTTCTTACTGGTTGCCAATAATACTAAGAACGTGGACAATGAAATCAAAACTTATAAATCTCAGAGAGTGCTTTCGTGTGTTTGGGATATCCGACATAGGAAAAACAAAAACCAATTGGTAAGATTGGTGTTGCCCGATTACTGGATAGTAAGGCACCCTGAGCCATGTTGAGGTAGCATTGGAGTCACAGCGCACCCCAGACAGATGCTACCCGTATCTCATCTTCATCTCATAAGCGAGTGCACCACGGATCGTATACGTACGATAGCGTGGATGAGGATGGCCCAGACCTAGGGGTAATTTTTTCCAAAGAGTTATCAAGCTTTCCAAGCCTTACCAACTGGCAATAGTATGTCTGCAAATCTTTCCTTATAAACCATATTATCAATCTTTAAACTACCGATGTGGGATTATTAATTTGTAAATTGTGCCTAGAAACCAAGGGTTATCGGGCGTGCTAAACTTGGTAAGACTTGCAACACGGGCCATAAATAAATCTGTGGCCCATAAAAAAGACCCCACCTAAAAGTCCAGGCCTTATAAAAATCAAACTGCTGCTTATGAGTGTCATGCTGCGCTTCCTATCTTTTGGGTTCGCTCCCTCATCAGAATTAATCACTGAACCACAAATCAAAATCCAAATAAACAGATTGAAAATCAAAGGAGAAACCTTAACTAATACAGTCAAGAAATAATCCGACTTAAAAATATAGTGCTGTTCCTAAACTCCAGTCTCATTAATGAAAGAAGAAGCTCATGCCAAACAAACACACACTCTATGAGTTGTTTCAGTCTTCATGTCCACCAGTTATCCGAACACATCAGTTAACAGGACAATGAGAATAGCTGAAAGTGGAAACTCAAAGCGTAATACAGGAGTAAACTTAAACAATTACCAAGATGTAGCATGCAATTTAGCATTCTGTACGAGGAATTTTTATAATCATCGCAACCCCAATCTCATAAAATCTTAACTAATTTCGAAAAATGAAGGAAAAAAAAATTCAGTTATAAAGTGCATGTGTGGTGGAAATGAATGCGAGAGCGACGGACAAAAATAATAACTATGATGAAGATGTTTTCACACCACCTGGCAAAATTGGTTCTGTAGCTATGGACAAAGAGGGGAAACAAAATTCTAAGGAACTTAGGGAGATGACATAAGATTGATCAGTTGAAACCCCCTAAAAACCATCTTACCAAGGGAAAGTCCTAGCAATTCCCAGTACTGCAGCATATTCAAACCGTCACTTGCAAGCACAACAAGATGCAATGGAACACAATAAGACAAGCATACAGGCTACCGAACACAGATACAACAAGATGCAGATGGAGCATACCTAGGAGTTATAGCTTATGAGCAGAGTAATGAAGAACCTAAGCTAGCAAAAATAACAAATAAAGCTTTTAGTCAAGAATTTCGACTTAGAAAATGTAGTGCTGTTATTAGACTCCAGTCTCATTAATTACGAAAGAAGAAGCTTCAGCTAGACAACACACAATCAAAACATAATACAGGAGGAAACTAAACTACTACCAAGATGTAGCAAAAATTGAACAAAATACAAATAAAATTACAGGCCGAATCTGTACGGAAAATGCCATAATGCCTCAGTTAGATCCATTATGGTCATATGAATATGGTTTCCCCAAGAGGTTCTCCCTGTAAACAAGGGTCTCAGTTCCACTACATCACTGATTCAACTCATTAATCCTTATGAAAATTTCATACACACATCTATAAAAAGATAAACAAAACTAGTCATTTCAGCTAAGAATTTTCTGAAGCAGAACTATCAATAATGGCTCATATCAAGAAATTCAACCATTTTTACCTTTTTAGCTTCTCAGATAACTCTCAGAAGCGCGGGTATTTTGTAATCGCAGCCAATTTTATGATCAAAGACTAAAACATAAACATGTACTCATAATCTAACACAAATTTAGATTCAATAGTTAAAAGTGCAGCCAGAACTTTTAAAGGCAAAACCAACGAAATAAGCGAATAGACATACAAGCCTCAGAATTGCAAAATATGTCACCAAGGCGTTAAGCCAATCAGTCCAGAAAGATGGTGTTCTTTATAATTCGATATCCTCATAGGCTATATATACCAAATTATGTAACTAATTATTGAATAAATGTATGTCTCATGGCCAGTCCCAAGAGGTAATGGCCACAACGCAGCTCCCCAAGGCAATGGAATATGAGACCACCTGAGATGGAGATCTTTCGACCATCAACAACTCAGGCTTTTTGTACGACGTTTACAAATGGATTTTACAAACATAAAAGGTTTGCTCCAATCTATGAAAGAGAGAATTTTTGCCAAAATCTCCCCCGCCGATATGATACAATTACCTAAACAGATCAATAAAAATCAGATAGACCAGAAACTAGAAACATACACATTAAGATGGGAGGAATGCCATCACGCAATGTGAATACAAACATCAATTTACAATAAATTCAATTCTGCTCTAGCAAAAACCCACAAAAAAAAAGTATTTCAGGCCAAATCAGTTAGATCCATTATTGTCATGCGAATATAGTTTCTCCAAGGGGTTCTCCCTGTAAACAGGGTCTCAGTTCCACTACACCTCAACTAATTGGATGACATCATCATAGGCATCACAATCCATGTTCGGCATCAAAATCAAATCAAATGGCTCATTTAAGCTGCAAATTTCAAATTCGTCAGGCAGTTGAATCCCAAGTTTATGTGTATTACTGTATTATTCATCATTCCAAGTTTATGTGTATTACTGTATTACTGCATAAAGAACAATTATAAGAAAACTAAAGAGGTACAAAAAATTAAGTCAAGATTTAATAGGGAAGCTCATATTCTATGGGTAGATGGAGTCTATCATGAAATTTAGCATTCTGCACGAGGAATTTTTATAATCATCGCAACCCCAATCTCAGAAATTCTTAGCTAATTTCGAAAAACGAAGAAAACAAGGAAAACAGAACTTCAGTTATAAAGTGCATGTGTGGTGGAGATGAATGCGAGAGCGATAGACATAAAGAATAATGTTTTTACTACTATGGACGGAGAGGGCAAACAAAATTCTATGGAACTTAGGGAGATCACATAAGACACAAGAATCATCAGTGCAGCATATTCATAAGAATACTCAAATCAAACCGCCGCTTGCAAGTACAACAAGATGCTATGGAACACAGCAAGAGAAGCATACAGGCTACAGAACACAAACACAACAAGGTGCAGATGGAGCATACCTAAGAGTTATAGCTTATGGGCAGAGTAAAAATAAAGCAAAAATACAGATCCTCTAGCAATGCAGATGAACCTATGCTAGCAAAAATACATCAACTTAGAAACTGTAGTGCTGTTTTTAAACTCCAGTCTTGTTAATTACGAAAGAAGAATGAGTTATTTCAGTCTTATGTCCAACAGTTATCCAAACACACCAGCTAGTTGAAACTCAAAACGCAATACAGGAGTAAACTAAACTACTACCAAGAACTGAACAAAATAAAATAAAATTACAGGCCAAATCTGTATGAAAAATGCATAACGCCTCAGTTAGATCCATTATGGTCATATGAATATAGTTTCCCCAAGGGGTTCTCCCTGTACACGGAAGGTCTCAGTTCCACTACATCTCAATTAATTGGATAACAAAAGATAAACAAAACTAGTCATTTCAGCACTTTCTATCAAGAATTTTCTGAAGCAGAACTATCGATAATGGCTCATATCAAGAAATTCAACCATTTTTACCTTTTTAGCTTCATAGATTACTCTCAGAAGCGCGGGTATTTTGTAATCATAGCCAATTTTATGATCAAATAGATGCTAATGTGACTCACTGTTAGATCTATATAACCCCCAGGTTCACTGCCATAACTAAATCAAAAGCAAATAACCACAATAAATATCTTCTAGAAGCACCATACTTGTATGCTATGCTACATGGAATCAAGCCAACAGGTATCAAGCAGTTTGTTATTGGTTGCCAAGAAGATTCAAGATTAAGAATGTGAACAATAAAATTAAAACCTATATGCACAAGCCTCAGAATTGTTGCCAATAAAATTAAAACTTACAAGCCTCAGAATTGCAGAATATGTCACCAAGGCGTTAAGCCATTCAGTCCCGAAAGATGGTGTTCTTTAAATGTATGTCTCATGGCCAGTCCCAAGAGGTAATTGATATGGCACAAGCGGAAGCGATAAAACAAAAGGAGAATCCACTCCTTAATGGATCTAACCGATAAAAACAAATAAAAATACAAATAAAAACAGATCAAAAACCGAAGGCGAAACCTTCACTAAACAGTCAAGAAATTTGACTTAGAAAATGTAGTGCTCATCATTAGACTCCAGTCTCGTTAACGAAAGTAAGAAGCTCTTGCCCACAAGCACACACTGTATGAGTTGTTTGTTGTTTCACTCTTCATGTCCACCAGTTATCCGAACACATCAGTTAACAGGACAAGGAGAATAGTTGAAAGTGGAAACTCAAAACATGATACAAAAGTAAACTAAACAATTACCAAGGATTAGCAAAAACTCAAGAGGAAAAACAAAAAAACAGTATTTCAGATCAAATCAGTATGAAAAATGCCATAATGCCTCAGTTAGATCCATTATTCTCATACAATTATAGTTTCCCCAAGGGGTTCTCCCTGTAAACAGGGTCTCAGTTCCACTACATCTCAACTAATTGGATAACATCATCATAGGCAGCTGAATTAGTACTCATAAATCTTTACTAATTGGATAACAACATCATAAAGACATCTATAAAAAGATAGACAAAACTGGGCTCAGACATATTTCAGCTCTCTCTATCAAGAATTTTCTGAAGCAGAACTGGCATAAAGCTGTGTAATGATCATCACTGCCGAATTTCACAATAAAATATCCTACATCGCTTAGTCTATAATATATGGCTCATATCAAGATATTCAACCATATTTACCTCTTTAGCTTCATAGATAACTCTCAGAAGCGCGGGTATTGTGTAATCATAGCCATTTGTCATTATAGACTAAAACATAAACACCTACTGGTTAAGCTACAAGCCTCAGAATTGCAGAATATGTCACCAAGGCAAAAGACAGTGTTCTTTATAATTCGAATATCCTCATATGCTATATATACCAAACTATGTAACTAAATTATTTGTACGTCTCATGGCCAGTCCCAAGAGGTAATGGCCACAACGGGAATATGAGACCACCTGAGATGGAGATCTTTCGACCATCAAAAACTCAGGTTTTTGTACAGCGTTTACAAATGGATTTTACAAACATAATTGGTTTGCTCCAATCTATGAAAGAGTGAATTTTTTGCCAAAATCTCCCCGCCGATAACATACAAATCCCTAAACAGATCACTAAAAATCAGATACACTAGAAAAAATACACATAAAGATGGGAGGACTATCATCATGCACGGTGAATACAAACATCAATTTACAATAACTCCAACCCTGATCAATTTACTAAAAATACACAAAACATGATGGTATTTCCTCTCACCTAATTTGGTATTCTTATCCAGCGATATCATCATACAAATATATACATGCATTAATAATCAACAATGAAACCACTAAACAGGACCAAATTAAGATTTTACAGAACAAATACAATTCCTATCAAAAAAAAATAATCAACAAGAAATAGAGATAGAAATACCCTCAGATTCCCTTTCCAAATCATACACACAGCGGAAAGAATCGAAACAACCACCACCGCCAGTACTAATCTAAAGAATTCTTTGGAAATCTTTAATCAAACAGATCAAAATTGGTCCGAATCTCAATAGAAGTTTCTTGGTTTAATAGGAAGAAACGAAATCAAACTGCTGCGTTTAAGAGTGTCATACGGCACTTCCTATCTTTTGGGTTCGCTTCCTCATCGGTTTTAATCATTCAACAGCAAATCAAGAAAACATCGAACAAACACAATGAAAACCAAACGATAAATCTGAACTACAATACAGTGCGAAGAAGAAAAAGAAAACTAGGGTTTCTGAAACATAAAAGCAACGATTAGCCTGGGTTTATAAGGGGGAATATACGGACCCTGTTGGGCCTTCGAACCACTTGACGAACAAAAATGTTTTGTAAGGCTGGTTCCTATGGGAGCTGGTTTAAAGTTTGTTTTGCCATGCCACATGGCATGGCAAACTAGTTTCAACTATGGTAAAACTGTCAAATTTTATTAAAGTAGGATGTTATATTGTGTTTTGTGGGACCCTTGTTAATAAAAAATTTGTTATTTGTATTTGGTGGGTTTTTTTTTTTAGATTTTAGAGATTATAAAATATTTTGTAGGACCCTTTTTATAATAAAAACTGTTATAATAACTAAAAAGTAGGAGAGAATAAGTAAAACAAAAAAAATTACCTAGCGGTGGAGACTACACCAGGAGAGGTGGAAACTACACCGGGCGGTCGAGACTCGACCGCTAGGTGGAAACTTGATCTGGCCTGGCTAAGTGGGAAATTTGCCACTTAGCCAGGTCAGTTTGCCCCTCCATAGTGGGTGCTTAAATGGCAAACTCTTTGGTTTGCCACACCCATAGGAAGGGGCCTAAACTCCATAGTGGGTGCTTAAATGGCAAACTCTTTTAGGATTAGAATTTAATTTAGTGGAAGGGTAATAATGTAATTAGAACTATATAAGGGTATTATAGTAACTTAAGCATTACTAGGACACCCCTTATCATCTTGCATTGGATGGCATAATAAGTATGTATGCCCCAAAATTTTCATGTATGCCCCAAATGAGGGTTCAAAAAAAAAAGAACAAAAATGTTTTTAGTAGTGTAAAAGATAAAAAAAATAGAGAGAAGGAGAATTCTTATTAATGTGTAGAACAAGAAGGGAGAATACAGCCTCTATTTATATAGGCTAGACACAAGGGCATCTAAGTAAAATAAATGTAAAATCCTAGATATTTCCTATATTACAACCCGTGCAATACACGTTCATAACACTCCCCCTGATGACCATTGTGTCTAAGTCACAAAATATATCAGGAAAATCAAGAGAGAAAAAACCTGAAATGTGTGAGACTTAGAACAGTATTGGACACACATATGCTGCCTCATTAAAACCTTGACAAGTAAACCCAGTGGGACAAACCTTGACGAAGGAAAGAGTACAACGCGTTTAAGTCCTAATGATGCTCCCCCTGATGGATACTTCAGCGAAATCTTGGCCTACAAATCTTTAAGTCGAAGCATTCCAATCTTGTGAACTAATTTCTTGAATGTAGAAGTTCGTAATGCCTTAGTGAAGAGGTCTGCTAGATTGTGATTTGAACGTACTTGTTGGATATCAATCACACCATCATTCTGTAGGTCATGTGAGAAAAAGAACTTTGGACTGATGTGCTTTATTCGATCACCTTTGATAAATCTTTTCTTTAGTTGTGCAATGCAAGCAGTATTGTCTTTGTATAATATTGTTGTTGAATCTTTAGTTGAAGGAAGTCCACATGATTCTTGAATATGATGTATTACTGACCTTAACCAGATGCTCTCACGGATTGCTTCATGGATTGCTATTAGTTCAGAATGATTTGCAAATGTAGCTGAAATTGTTTGCTTCACTGACCGCCAAGATATAGTTGTGTCTGCATAAGTAAACAAATACCCAATTTGTGATCGTCCTTTGTGTGGATCTGAAAGATAACCTGCATCTGCGTACCCAATTAGTTTTGACTTAGATTCATAAGGGTAAAATAAACCTAAATCAATAGTGCCACTAAGATAACGTAATAAGTGCTTGATTCCATTCCAGTGTCTTCGAGTTGGAGCAGAACTGTATCTAGCTAACAAATTAACTGAAAAAGCAATATCTGGCCTTGTGCAATTTGCAAGATACATAAGAGAACCAATTGCACTTAGATATGGCAATTCCGGACCAAGAAGTTTTTCACCATCTTCTTTAGGTCGAAATGGGTCTTTATTCACGTCAAGTGATCTCACAACCATAAGGGAACTCAGTGGATGTGCTTTGTCCATATAAAATCGTTTTAAGACTTTTTCTGTATAAGTAGATTGATGGAAAAATATCCCATTTGAGACGTGCTCAATTTGTAAACCAAGACAATACTTAGTTTTACCAAGATCTTTCATCTCAAATTCCTTCTGCAAGTAAGCAGCGGTTTCAGTGAGTACTTTTAGAGTTCCAACAAGATTTAAATCGTCAACGTATACTGCAATAATAGCAAACCCAGAATTGGATTTCTTAATGAAAACACATGGACAAATAGCATTATTAGTATATCCCTCTTTCAGTAAATATTCACTAAGGCGGTTATACCACATTCTTCCAGATTGCTTTAGTCCATATAGAGCTCTTTGAATTTTTATTGAGTATACACTACGATCTTTGGACTTGTCTGCTTCAGGCATACGAAATCCCTCGGGAAGTTTCATATAAATATCACTATCAAGTGACCCATAAAGATAAGCTGTAACTACATCCATAAGACGCATTTCAAGCTTTTTCGAAGTTTGTCAAACTAATAAGAAAACCGGAATGTGATGGCATCCATCACCGGAGAATAAGTTTCTTGATAATCAATACCGGTCTTTGTGAAAAACCTTGCGCAACGAGTCGAGCTTTATATCTAACAATTTTATTTTTTTCTCGTTACGTTTTCGTACGAATACCCATTTGTATCCGACAGCTTTTACATTTTCAGGAGTTATAACAATAGGACCAAGAACTCCACGTTTTACTAATGAGTTGTACTCTGCTTGGATTGCAACCTCCCACTTAGGCCAATCTTTTCTACGACGAAATTCTTCGATAGATTGTGGTTCAGGATCATCAATATTTTCAATGATATCCAAAGCAACTGTAAAAGCAAATTTACTATCAGGAATAATTGTATTCATATCCCAGTTTTGTCTTGTACCAACATAGTTTATAGAGATCTCATTGTTTTGAGGTACATGTGCCTCTTCAGGTGCAACTTGTGTATCGGTATTTGATTGATCAATCAATGTTTAAGAGAGAATGGCTTTTTCCGGAATGCCAACTACTGATCTCTTTTTTCGCGGAACTAAATCCTTTGGACCAAGAGGTCTTCCACGCTTCAAGCGTATCGTGGAATGATTATCATGATGTCCTTCTAAGATACTTACTCGTACAGGAGTATTTGCAGCGGGATTTTGCAAATATTTGATTGCAATATTTTGTTATCCTACCTGTATCAGTAAATGCATCAGGCATTTGGATTGCAATATTTTGCAAATGTATAATTCTTTGAACCTCAAGTTCACATTTTTGGTACGAGGATCAAAGTGGGCTAATGATGGTGTATTCCATGAAATTTAACGGCGTTCCTCAAGCTTTGGCTTATCTCCTCCTAACGACGGGAATTTGATTCATCAAATTGGCAATCAGCAAATCTTGCTTTAAAAACATCTCATGTTTGAGGTTCTAAATACCGAATAATAGATAGAGACTCATAGCCAACATATATGCCGAGTCTACGTTGAGGACCCATTTTCGCGCTATACTAACTGTGTTAGGGTCTTAATGTGGGATTTTTTGGGAAAGGTTTAGAATATATTCAGGAGCGTACAGTGCCTGACCCAAATTGATATCTACATTTTCTCTGAAAGCTTGAAATGAAATTAAAATTAAAATTTCTTACGAAGAAAAAGATACAGGTTTGGATTTTTATTTCTCTTGGGGGTAAAAGAATTTAACGGGTTTGTTGGGGTATGTAAATAAGTTTTGAGGGCAAACAGATAAAGGGGTATTGTTAGTATTTCTAGGGGTATATACAAGAAAACCCTTCATCAATATACAGAGCCTAAGAAGCTCTTTTTTTTTTCTTTTTTTTTTTTTTTTTTGGAAAAGGAGGCGTACCTCAGTCACATTACGATAATAACCGGATAAACTACCGGAACTGTTACAAAAGTATTTGTTATAATTAACAAAGTTACATAGTAACCGAGAAAATACCAAGGATTAACCGGAATCTGACCGGAATAACTAAATAGCCTTACCACCACCGGATTAATCTGGAAAGATGAAGAATCCATTTCAATCAATGATGCCACTGTAAAAAACAAAGGGTTTTTGCGGTAGTGTAAAACTCTAAATCTTACCGGAAATACATCAGAAGTTTCTTCTAGCTACTACTGTAACTGGATTGCACCTAACCATTAGATGGTTATCTTCGATAATCGGCGCCGCTGCAAACAACGGGGTAGATTGGTTTGAATTTTATCACCATCATCAAGATCAACCCTTTTTGAGAAGATGATAGATTTATTGTCTTCTTATTGTTGTTGTTGTTGTTGTTGTTTCTGTTGTGTCTTTTGTGTCTTAGTTGTTGTTGCTGTGATGGTTTCTTGGTGAGGAGAAGTGAAGCAGATCGGAGATGAAACCCCGATATACTCACTAATACTATCAAAGATTAAGAAATCCATAGATTCCATGCTACTACTATTGAAATTTACTATAAAGTAACAGAGAAAGCTCCCAAATATATTAAAAAAAAAAGAGGAAAACAAACTAAAGATTAACTTGAAATAGATCAACAGAAAGGAGATTCAGAACTTGGTAGTGGATGGGATTAACCTGCTCAAATCCGAGCCGATTTGAGCATAAACGAAATTATGCGGCTAGGATTTTAATTTTCTCAGAGAAGAGAGAGACCTAAGGCTTTGAATATGGAGTTTTTTCAAACTTGATAGAGCCTAGGATGTTAGGAGCCTTAAAGAGAATTATTAAAGTAAAAGATTGCAAACCAAAAATGGAAACTCAGGTTGTGTAAAATAACTTTCAAAAAAAAAATGAAAACTAAATTTCCATTCTTTTTCCCTATTTGTTTTCCATTGAATTTAAATAAATATTATTGTAGGTTAAACGATAATTAAGATAAAAAAAGATATAATAGCAACAAAAAAAATAGTAAATAAAAAGTGAAAAAGAGATTGCAAAAGATTTCAAACCAAAAATGGAAACTCGATTTATGTAAAGTAACTTTCAAACAGAAACCGAGTTTCCGTGTCCTATCACTTAGCTTTAGTCAACATCATATTTGATCAACTCTTTAGACTAACGAAGAGAAAACGAAGCAAAGGACCACAATATTGGATTTACCTACAATTAATCTATAGTGAAGCAAAATCCGTCACCACTGTGCTTGGCCTTATAAAAAAAGTGAACTGGGAGAATTTTTTTTTTTTTTTTGAATTAACAATGAATAATCATATAAACTATAAATTGAGATCCAAAAAAAATAAAAATATAATAACATAAATTCCTAAGTATTAAATTGGAGCCGGCATTCAACCAAATTCTTTACAAGTTAGAACTCATAAATCTTTTAAACAAACTTGTGGCGAAATCATTGGGAAGTGATTTTGTGGTGAATCTTGAACGACTCGAACATCAACTCAGAGAAAATTCTAAAACAAACAATGGCTGAAGACACCAAAGTTCAGACTACACTAGCTATTTTCTGAAATAGAGAAAGAAGAAAAATTTATGCAGGAGCGCAAGGAACTCCTTCCAAGGTTATGGAAAAAACTATCCCATTTGTAGTGACAGCTAAAACTGACACAAGTTAAAAATAAGGAATCCGAGCTGGATTTCATCTCAGATCTATTGATTAATTGATTTCCAACAAGTAGACTCAAATCAATTTCCTCAACCATCTCATTTCCAAATCAGTTTACCCTTAACTCCTCGAACAACAGATGATATGCCCTATAGCATGTTAACATAAGAACCTACACCTTATCAATAGATAAGAGCTATTATCTATTTAAGATGCGCAGCCTTCCAACCTCTACCATCAAGAGGTCTTGGATGGGGATATATGTTTCATTTTGTTCTACAACACACAAGGTGCAACTCCATCCAGCAAAAGGTCTTGTTTTGATCATTCCATGGTTCGAAACTTCTGAATCCAATTCAGTATTCCAACCAAAGAAATTAAGTTGTGTTAAATGTTGATAACCATAAATCATAGGTGACCACTAAACAAGAATTCATACTTAGAGCACTTCCTATGGAATCAACAAACTTGAAGTTTGTTGATTTTGATCTCACTATGGACTCAACAAACATGACAAATGGATGTTCAAACCAACAAATTTGTTCATTTTTTCATTGAGTTGGAGGATGTAGCGCGCGCTTAATGATAGGCCAGGCGATCATGCCACAATCGTTGGAGATGGAAGGAAGAACGCTGGAGTTGGAAGGAAAAACTCCAGCGTTTGAAGCAAAAACGCTCCCTTGTTTTCTCTCTCCCAAACCCGGTTATTTAGGGTTTATTTTTCTTGTAATATAGAAGAAGAGAACAAGAGACACAAAATAGAGGGGAAGAAGAAAGAGAGATTCTCATTAATGTGTGTATAAAATACAATGTTTAAGCCTCTATTTATATAGATAGAAGACTTGGTGTCCAAGATATGTAAACCCTAAACTTAGAAACGAAGGGCATCTTAGTAAATAAACAATGGTTTATGACATCCCCTGATGACCGCTGTGGCTAAGTCATCACAAGCATACCAGGAAAAGTCAAAAGAGAAAAACCTGATATTGCATAAGCATGTAAAAACTCAGACAGTGTTGGACACACATATATTGCCTCATTAAAACCTTGACAAGGAAAACCCAGTGGGACAAAACCTTGACTAAGGAAAAAGAGTACAACGCGTTACATCCAGTAAATTCCTTGTATGATAGTGCTCCCCTTGATGAGTACTTCAGTTAAATCTTGGCTTGCAAATGTTTGAGTCGACACTTTCCAATTTCGATAAACGAATTTCTTGAGTACTGGAGATAGAAATGCTTTCATGAGAAATCTGTCATTGATGAAGTCTTCTTGTGTTAGTCTTCTAATAGTGGTGTTCTCGAGTCTTCATGTTTCTTTCAATACATTAAGTACTTGAGTCTTGGATTGTTAATTTCTTGGAGATGATTTGCAGAAATAGTTGGTGTAGTTTCTTCAACAAAGTGCCAAGATATGAATACCTTATCATACGTGAACAAAAATCGTATTTGTGAGAAGGAAATCCAAATTCTTAGGAGATGATTAAGTTGATTTGGGTTAATCAAATGTCGGCATCCACTAAACAACCAAAATTGATACAACTCCCCCTTGGATGACCATCATGTTGAATTAAATTGTCTCACTAAAACCTTGCCAATAAAACCCAATGGGAAAAAAAATTTGGACGAAGGAAAAATAACAAAAATATCAACATTTTATACAAAATAAAATAAGTAAATGTCAACAAGATGTTGCCTCGTTAAAACCTTGTCAATAAAACCCTTAAATCGTTTAGAACGAAAATATTTCTCATAGAACGCATTATGACAACACTACCCTTTAATTAACCGGCTTGGCAATTTTAAGGTGTTAAGTCTTGGATCCAAAATTGCGTCAATCGAGAAATTAATCCAATCTAATTTTGATTATATGCCAACCAATCACATATGTCAATATTCCTCTGCAGAGGGGTTCACAACCACCATCAATATTCGACCATATTTAGCTTTTCACGATCCCACAAAATTTTCCAGTGTATGCATATCTTGAAAAAAAAATTTTTCAATCAACTGGTACCAGCGCCCATGGGGATTATAATCTCATCATTATCAAGTGAGAAGATATTAAATTTGAGAACGTGAATCATAATTTGGTAGACTCAACTGGAGCACTACATGTAGCCTCTTATAGAACGCTAATTATCTGCTAGATGTGACTGGATTTCCTCTTAAGAGGCGAAAACTTACATAAAAATAAAATGAGACATTTCACACCAATTAATAATGACAGCCTTTTTTCGATTTTTGATCATGTTGGGAGAGAAATTGATATAACTTTTAAGTTAATTAACACAAGCTTCTAATAGTGTATGCTCTCCCCCTGATCATAGTGGAATTTTCTTTTTATCTCGCATACGAAAACTTCAAGTTTCGTAAGGTATTATCCGATTAATTCGAGATATATACTCATTAAGGAATATGTCTTTCGTCATATTTACCATCAACCATGGATTACTTTTGGAACACAAACAAATATAAAATAAAGTGATGTGTCAAAAACCAAAAACATTGAAGATATGCAAACAAATCTCCAAAATAAAACTAAAATCGTGGCCTATAGGGTCGACAGGATAAACATTCACTTTAGAATGAAATTATAGACACATTCTTTATCAAAATAAAATCAAATTAATATAGTCACTATAAGGACTAATGATATTGGCTAATCAAGACGGGTGCGCACCCTTTGATATTTAGTGTCCAATTTCAACTACAAATGTAACAACTTTAAAAAAAAAAAATTGGAGAATAATACAAGGAAGAGAAAAAATTGCTAAATATCCCTCAGGAATGCAGCAATACTCCGTTTCATTGATGTTTGCAATTGTGAATACATGATAACGACATCTCATCCTTCTAGGATTTACAATGAGATTGATCCTTCTAGGATTTACAAAGAAACGAATCTCAATTGGCTTATATGATTCTTTTTAAGAAAATAAATAAATCTTTTCGTTATCAACTTTGAAAAAAAAAATCCATTATGTGGTCGAAAAATTCACTCCATTCTGGAAAAAATTTAAAAAATATGGAAGTGATGGAGAAAATTATCACCAATTAGTTTATACGATTTATCCAAATCTCGTATAGAAATGATAAAAAAAATAACATCATCGCTTTATTCATCGCAAATTGAAAAAATCCACTTTCGTGGTCGATGTATGGTTTCTTGTAAATAAATAGAAACCATATACATGATCCTTGTCTAACGGACAAGAATACCATATTTAATTTGCCGTAGGTTTTTCAACCATGCATGTGATTTAATACCGTAAAGGTAGCTAAATTCGCGATGACACCAATTTTTGGTGATTACAGTTTCATTAAAGGAATAGAAACTGTAAACCATCGTTTGATGGATTTTTATTTATTTTTCTCCAAGAAAAAAATAAGAGAAGACAGGTAAATCAACTTATTTAAAAAGAAAATTGATTACCCACATCCCATAAGCATAATCCACGTCTTTATATAGGATTAATCAATGGATTTTAACCACACCCAAAATAAATAAATAAATAAGAACTTTGAGAATAGCCACGATTAAATTCACTTAATTGGGATTAAGATGTTATAATACACCCTTCAAAAACCCTTTTGGGATTAGCCAATGGTTTATGATTGTACCCGAAAATAAGTTCGGGAATTACAATAATTATATTCTCACTGGTGGGCATGTGAGGATATATGAAATCCATCTCTGGGGATACACTTTGATGCATGTAGGAAGAAAACAAAAAGCATCATCTTCCATTAATGTTGTGATTAAACAAATAGAGGAAAAAATAATATTAAATCAATGATTAAATATAACAATATAGGAAATGGAGATTAAAAATAGTATTGTTGTATTGACGAGCTCCTTGTCATGGTTTCATGTACACCGTGTGGGATTTGACTCATCGTCGTGATTCAATTAAATTTACATAAGCACAAAAGAAAGTTAAAAGTGTATTATGAATCGACGAAACCAATAATAACAGAGGTTAGGAAATAATTCTCCGTATCGTGTTCCAATCCTTTATTAAAAGCTCCATCATGTTCCAATCCTTTATTAAAAGCTCCATCGATTTCTACAACTTTCGTATAATCACATAGCTCAGTTTAGAGCATGCTGATAATGTCTTGTAATATAGAAGAAGAGAACAAGAGACACAAAATAGAGGGGAAGAAGAAAGAGAGATTCTCATTAATGTGTGTATAAAATACAATGTTTAACCCTCTATTTATATAGATGGAAGACTTGGTGTCCAAGATATGTAAACCATAAACTTAGAAACGAAGGGCATCTTAGTAAATAAATAATGGTTTATAACAATTTCTTATTATTTGTTTTATTAGTTAAATATTCTGTGGGACCAAATTCTTATAAGTTTATATAAATAAAATTATTAGTGGGACCCAACTCTTATTAGTTTATATTAATAAAATCACCAGTGGAACCCTAAAATATCAGATTTGTTCATTTTTCCTTGTTACCCATAGTGGAGAATGCAGTTTGTTCATCCACGTGGCTCAACAAAATAGTAAGTTTATTGACTGCCATAGAAATTGCCCTTACATTACCAAATACTTGAACAAGGATAAAGATATATAAAACTACTTGATCAAACACCAATTAAAAAAGCAACCCTAGTTATGAAATTGAACAGAATATATTCGATTAACCACAAATTAAGAAGAGAGAAATAAGTACGCAATCTTTTGAACCAAAAAAAAAAAAAAAAAAAAATCTTAATTTTCCATACAAAAATGATTATACTAAAACACCCAATATTTAAGGGCTATCGTCGGGGAAATCCAAAGGTTTGAGTTTTCCGTCGGATCCGGACAACATTTGATTCAATCTAAGTTGAAGGACAACGAGTTTGTCCGTTCATGTTTTATTAAGTTTCTTAATTTTCTTCCTTATTTACCCCTAAACCATAGTTGGTAACCTAACCGCAGCAACTGATTAAACGGGACAACGAAAATAGTGGAAAGATAAAAAAGTGAGTACAACTAATGTTCCAACGTGGGCTGAAGGTATCAAGAAATTTCACCAGAGCACCAGGTCTCTCTGGGAAGACAAATCGACAAATTAACTCATCTTGAACATATGATCTACCACCCATCCGCGAGAAATAAAACGCGAAATTAAATCATATTTTTGAAATAGCAGAACATTAAAAACATCATTTACAATTAGATGTGTTGTGAAAGTGAGGAACTTATATTATTATGTTTAAGCACCTAATTAGTACACGTTAATGAATTGAAAGGGAACTCAACATGTTAAAAGGTTACCAGATGCCGTAGATGATCTTTCACCAAGTCATTAGTTGTGAGATTAATGGTTCGAAGTTGACTTGATTCCATCCGGTACACCATTGCTGTCAGCTCAGAAACTGTATGAAGGCCAACACTGCAAAATGTCCATCATTCAACATATGAAAAATGAATTTGAAACAATAAGGTTATTAGGCATTGATTGAAGGTAACTTATGAAACCCCTTCTTGCTTCATGTAAGTCGAGAAGTATTTACTTTCTTATACATAACTAGAGCCTCTATTTTACTAGTATCATATCTATATTTGAATTCAGTGATATTCATTGGGCCCATCTGAGAACACAAGCATCACGTTGAGATAGAAGAGTGGTATGAAACATAAAAGCTTTTAAATGAGAATAGATGAGGCATTGTGGTTGACTATACCAGTTCACAAAATTGTTTAAAGCTTCTAGGCTCCTCTAGCATATAAGTTGCAAGGACAGCCTCACATTTCCTACCAACATCAGCAAGTTCAGTTACCAATCGCAGTCTATCAAAATTCATGTTTACCCCACTGGTTACTGCGACAACATTTTCGCTCTTGAGGCCATAGTATTTCCAGTACGCTTCTGCTTCAGCAAGGGAAAGAGCTCCTGCTGGTTCCAGAAAACTCATTTTCTCTTCACACATATCCTACAATAATCTGATTGTCATAATAGGTTAAAACCAAATATTGTACTTCCCAAATCTTAGAGGCTAAAAGAGGTGAAGAATACATAAACAAACCCACCTTTATTGACGCACAAATTGCATCACGGCTAACGAGAACCACTCCATCTATCAACTCCCTGCATAAGCGGAATGTTTCTTCTCCAACGACTTTTACAGCTACACCATCTGCAAAACCACCAACTTGGTCCAGCATGATTCTCTTCCCATGGTGTAAAGACAAAGCCATTGTGTTTGCATCAGAGGGTTCCACCCCAATGATCTTAACCTGCACAGAAAATGTAAAAACTTTTATATCTTCATTGTTCTATATTAATGAAAATCCTAAGTTCTAATAGGGTCGAATCTGAATGAACACTGAACTAGTCGCAGAAATTAGATACATGCTACATTAATTGTTTCATAATGACATTACAACCTGCAAAAGCAGGGAATAGTCAATGAGTCCAATTGGAGATTCCCCAAATTGACGATCATACTCGAAATGCTAGCCTCTTTAAGAATAGTAGTAGTACTAATATAAGTATATTTGAAATGAATGTAAATATATGTTCAGGTAAACTTGCAAATTTTTTTATGGTAAACATGTCCTAGAAATAAGTTTAGGATTCTATTGCAGATAAAGAGAATAACGAGAAAACATGGTCATTCTCCAACTCTAAAAAAAATTCCTGCATTCACAAAAAGATATCCTCAGGATAACTGTGTCAGCTATACCACACATGAAACCAAGAACTATTGAGGTCGATATCTACTAAGAGACTGACTAACCTCAGGACAAACCCTCTTTACATAAGTGGCTATTCCAGCAATTAGGCCACCACCACCTACATGTACAAAAATTACATGCAATAGCTCTTATGCTTGACGCACAATCTCCATCCCAACTGTCCCTTGTCCCATGATAACATCAGTATGATCAAAGGGCGGTATGAATGTACGCCCATCTTGTTCACCTTGTTGTTTAGCATAAGCTTGCGCTTCATCATACGAGTACCCAACAAGGACAACTTTGGCACCTAACCTCTTGACAGATTTCCACTGAACAAAAACACACAACTTTAGATAATGAAGTTTTTTATTCAGGGAATTACAAGCATAAGAACCAATAAAAACAGTTGTCGCATACATGTCCATCAATGGACTAAATCACTAGTTAATCAAATTAACGCATCTTAAATAGTACAAGGGATTGAACTTGACCCTTAATTTCCGGTGTTGTCGCCGGCATGACAATCACAACATCACAACCTAATCTATGAGCGTTCAACACCTTGAGCATGATTTCCCGCAGACGAACAAATCACACCACGAGCCAATTGATCTTCTCTTTTAAGCCAGACACTTCAAAAAAAAAAAAAAACTTACAGGTTGAACAAATGTGAGTGCCTCCAGTGTAGTATAAAATTATCTGGGTAGAAATCCAAGATTCCTTATAAATAAAAACACAATAAGTTGGATATTGTTGTATAAAATTAACTAGGTAGAGGAAATCCTCCTAGGATTTTTGTATACAAGCCAGACTTAGCTAAAAGTTAATGTAGTTATCCAAGTAATTCATCAATAAATCCCACCACCACCACTAATCAAGAACCATTTGTAAGAGAGCAACCACTTTTAATTACGCCACCATGAAAACCACAAATTAGCCATCGCACCTCCACTACGCGTTCACACAGATGTAAGCCACTTTCTTTCCCTAATTATATATGCTCCCGGTACAACCGAGTTGTTGTTATCTCTATCGAGGACTAAAAACAAATAGAAAAGAGTACAAACTTCCAAAAATAGTGAACAAAATTCTTAGATAATGACTCTTCGTGCCATTGGTGTCTTTTGCAGATGCGAAGTGGTTTTTCTATGGGTAATGCATAGTCCACAAAGTTAAAAGTATATCAAAAGAGGGAATTCTAAATTAAGGGGTTGACCAAACTGCAATCAGAATTTATGAGAGTATGCTATAATGTAATTTTATAGGCATTTCAGTTCTCAAAATTATAGACAGGAGAAGCCAAATAATTCAACAACATATATACACATAGTTATTTACATGAGTAAACCTATGAGCTAATACCATTCATATGCATCTTCATATTTCAGTGTAAAAATAGAAAACAGTGGCAAGCGGCAGTACCTAGCTGCATTTTCAGAAAAACGCTTCCCTGGTTTGTCTTCGCCGCAGTGCATGCATATCACCCATAGTCCAGAACTCCATTACCAAACATCAATTTGGGTAACTCAGTTATAGAAGAACCCCAAACAAAGCCTCTTCTGTTAACTGCCCATGTACAATACCACAATTATTATAGGATGGATCATATTTGAGATCTCAACTACAATTTGCTCTGCCGATTTCGACATTTCATAATTCTTCGAACTCTCATGGTTCACATTGTTGGACCCTTTTCGATTGAATTTCATAGGATCCATTTCATGTCCACCATTAGAGGATTGTTTCTTAGGAGACATGAATAAAGAACTTGTAATACTGCTCCACACCGTCTGGAAGCAATTCTCTAGAAAATTTGAAGTAGAATGAATAACACTGTGACCCAATTGAGCACTTGAAGATGTCAATGGTGACAATACCAAAGCTGTGGCCATTGATCAAAGATTACCCAACTAAAAATAAAAGAAATTCAAATCAGTACCTTTTGACAAACAAGGGCATAGTATAAATCAACTCAAATTAAGAACTTAACTGAAAATTGGAATGCAAAGAGTAACAAATTAACAAGAAGAGAACTAATGAAGGAAACTCTAGTTTGTGCTAAGCATACGCACAATTAATATAAACCTAATCATATGATGAAAGTATAATTAGTAAATTCGAGTAACATGGATTCAAAATCCCATTCGCTCGAAACTCTCTAATATGATTTTTTCTCAACAACGAAGAAAGAGGAACGAGGAAGAACATTGAATACAAGAGAACAAAGCAGCTTTGGTTAAGTTAACCACTTAAAGGACATTTCAGTCATTTCAATACGAATCACTTCCAACCAGCTCTGACCGGTTTGACTCTGTCCGTCAATACTGGCTGACTGAAACCTTGTCTGGGTATAAGGCTTGACTGATACCTTAGGATTTCTTTGACGATAGCCCAATATTTAACATGAACCCTAATTACATAATCTCCTAATTTTCCATACAACCCGACCATACTCAAAATCCCACATATTAACATTATGAAGAAAAATTAAGATCTAGGGGACATTAACATAGTTTGTCGTCTGTTAGTCCGGCGACTCCGGTCTCCGCATTTATTCTCAACTTTTTGTTGAAATTATAGAACACCGGATGGCACAAATTTCCAGGAGTCCCATCAAAAAATACGTTGTCATCGAGACATTTCAGCTCGGAGACGCTGTGTTTGTAATTTTTAATTCTTTTCATGATGCATCCATTCCAAAAGTCTTTGTGCTACATTCAGTTTATAGGCACCCTTTTGCACAGCAGTTGGGCTACTCAAAGAGAAGCTACCTTCCCGAGCGACGATCTTAATTTATTTATTTTTGCTCGATAAAGAAAATAATTTATTAGAAACGGAAAGCTGAACCCAAAAGAAAAGGGAAGCCGACCACCAACAGTCAAGAAACAACACTGGCTAAGGCTGAGTTTGGTAATGCTTATTTTTTTTCAAAAGCACTTTTAAAACCTATATATGTCAATAAATTTTGAAGTTGATGTTTGGTAAAAAAACTAAAGTGCTTTTTATCCAAAGCACTTCCCAAATTCCTCAATTTTTAAAAGTTGGGGAGGAGGAGCTTTTAAAAGCTACAAAAGCATAAGTTGTGGTCCCACATAAATTTAATGCTTGATTTATCTTTTTTATCCCTACTTTATTTTATAAATGACAAAAGTTACCCTTAAATTTATATTCTTTATATAAAAACAGAGTTTTTTCGAGCGACGTGGTTAACCGGAGCTTCTGGTTGATTATGGCCCCACCATTCTAAATTTCAGCCAATAGAATTTTAGGAGAATTTTTTGGGCCCACAAAATATTATTTAGCCAATCACATTCTAGAAAATAACTACCTAAAATTACTAAATCTTATTTAATTTTGGAAACATAACAAAACAAATATAAATAACTTCAACATTACCAAAATAAATAAATAAACAATTTCATCATGATAAATAAATAAACAATTTCATCATGATAAAATTAAATATGCAATGTTCATCATGATATCATCATAAAATTAGATCAATCATATAAATTAAAAAATAATAATCCAATGTACAATGTCCATTTACAGTTTTTATAATAAAATACGCTTAATTACAACTCCAAACTACGGGTAAAAAAAATATTGAAAGAAAATACCTGATTTGTGGATGTCACACATAAATCGAGTAATCTTCTTTCCAAGGTTTACAAAAGAGTTTGTTAATCCTGTACAAGTAAAAATAATATAAAATCATCAGGAGTAAAAATCACCAAACAATAAAATTTGCAGAAAGAGGAAAAAAAAAATTACTCAGCGACAGAAATAAAATAAAATAAAATTGCAATATGAAATCGAAAGATATCAAAAAAAAGTGTGGATATCAAAATATAATAAAAAAAATATGGATATCAAAATATAACAAAAAAATAATAATATTGGAATATGATGTGGAAAGATACCGAAATAAATGTGGATATCAAAATATAATGATACGTATATTATTTTCTAAGAAAGAGTATTTTTTTTTCTGGGATTTTCTAGGTTTAGTAGCTCTCTATATAAGTTTACTAAAAGACATACATTTAGGTAAATACGAGTGGTAGAAAATAATACAATAAGGAAAATCCGTGATCTCCATGGCTTAAGCTTGCCAAAAATATCAGAAATTCTAGATATATTTTGATATTGATTAATATTATTCCCAAAACAAAATCGTTTATTTATGGTTTGGTGTCTCTATATAAATCATTAGGCCAGAAGCTAACCTTGGCCATTGCTTGCACGCCGCTACCCTCTTGTTTTTTTTTTTTCTGTTTTGTTTTTTTAATTGTTGACTGATCAACATCTGTTGTTTGATGTACAAGTATTTTCGAAAGCGTGATGATTGACACTGCAAAGGTTACTGCAACATGATTCTATTCTAATGGACTGTCACACGGAAGACATTGGTGATTCTCTTTTGTATTTTTTGAATCTCGTTGTTTATGGTTTTTGTTGTTTCGGATTTTTGTTGTCTGATTTTTTTCAAAAAGTTACTTGCTTTGTTGTGCTTTGCAAGGGTACGGCTGCAGCTGCTAATTGGTGCGACAATGGGAGGTCATGATGATCGATATTGGTTTTTTTGGACCTTCGGGGCGATGATATAATAAACTCATGCGAAGGTATACATTTTTTTTTTTTTTTTTCTTTGGTTTGGTGTTCTTGGGAATTTTGGTTGATTTTGTGTATTGCATTGTGAAGGATGATCCCTTCAGTTGAAGGTCCTAATCGACTCAAAATTCTTGATACTCATGACGAAGCTTGCGAGAATTGTAGGTTTCTTAAGGTACATGTTAACTTTCATTGATCAGGGGGTTGGCCTGGATTAAGTTGGTTATTAGTTTAGTTTGAAGTCTGATTTAGAGGTTTTCAAATTACTGTAGGTTAGAAGCTAGGAAGTTTGCGTTTGGTGAATAATTTCTTATGTGTTGAATAAATAAAGGGTGAATAATTTCTTATGTGTTTCCATTCTTATAATCTAAGTGGGTTATTAATTTGATCCTTGATTTGGTGTTGTATAAAACAACTGTGCTAATTATATCTCAAGTCTTTGAAACAGAACACGACAAAAGAAAGGTTTATAACTTTAGATCGTAAGGAGGCTGTTGATCCAACTTAGTGAATGCTTTTAGTAATAGTCATGTGATCGTACACTTAAGAGAATAGTCTAGCGTATGATGAATCGATGAAATAAACCGTTTCATTCTTTACTAAGCTGTAGTGAGGTAGCTAATGGTTACATTGGTCATCCCTGACAAGTATGATTGGACTGTCTAACTAACCATTGGCTACAATTCTCTGATATACATAAGAAACATTTTATGGGTGCACATTCGTTCAAGAGTTTTACTCTATCATTCTCCATAGTTACGAAACATTTTTTTATAATAGTGCTTCTGCAATATTAGCTTGCTATTCCTAGTAAAAGATGATTCCGCCGCATTACGTATTTTCCAATGCTGCTACTTGACTGTATCAATTCCCATGTTTCAGGAATGTAACTGGGTAGTAAAAAGCTCGCCTTGGCGGGAGGAAACTATCAGGTTAATTAGGATCTTCATATTATAGTTCTTCTACTTGGATGTTACCTTCAATGTCTCTTTGTGAGACATGATTCTGCGGTTCAGTAGCTGTTGATGTAGATCAGAGGTAATACAACAGTATGTGGAGGAAACTGCAAATTACCGCAATAACTCTAGAAACGAATAAAAATATGTCAAGAAATGACGTGTCTTGGCTTTTAACCCGCATGGCAAGAGTAAGTATAGATTGCTTATGTAAATGTTCATTTTTTTTTTGCTCGATTGCTCGATTGCTTATGTAAATGTTCATAGACTTTGTTGCGTGGAGAGGTTTGGACTAGATGGCTGTCCAGCCGGCGGACATTATGTTAAGCATCATTTAAATTTTGGCAGTACGATTCTAACTCAATTTTGTTACTTATTTTTATTTTTTTGTCGTAAGTTCGTATACGTATTATACAGATGCAATATACGATTTTACATCGTCCCTATATGTCATTGTATTGTCAGAAAAGTTTGTGTGTTTGTTTGTTAGTATCGTTGAAAAAAAATCACCGGGAAAACTTTTATTTTTATGGAAAACACAATAAAAATGATAATGATGAAAATTCGACCGAATCCACCCAATGAATCATTTTTATATTGCTCACCTTGGTGATTACAACAGTTATTTTACTTTTAGGAAACAATTTGAAGGATTGGCTGGATTCATCTTTTGTTTTGTTTGTTGGTTACCTTGGTGATTGTAGCAGTTATTTTACTTTTAGAAATGAGGATCTTATGTTCTAGGTAATTAATCAAAATATTGTTTTCCCAAGCGCTACGACAATCCCTACTAACTTCCGGGACATAAGGAAGTACCATTACTCATGGTGCTAAGAAATTGAATCAAGAGGCTTCTAATAAATAAATTAATATATTATTGTCATTATTTTGGCGTCCGTGTTGTGTAGTGGCTTTACCCACACCACACAAGTGTTGAAGCTATTTGTTGTGCGGTGGCTTTACGAAGAACAATCTATTGTTTTATGTATATCGTGAAGCATGGAAACTTTTTATTTTTTTTCAAAGGATGTGTATAATTCTTATAGCGGGGATTATCCTAAAATTTTCTGAACGCTTAACTTAAATAAAGAAAAAGAAACCGGAGAAAAAAATGTCAGTAATGCGAGTAAGGAAATCAGTATATGGTTGCTAATTGATAGCTTGATTTCCACGATAGTACAAAGAGGTGTGAGAGAGAGATTAAAACACTCAAATATAAAGAGTTTGCGGTTTTTATAAAACAACAATGATAATCTTTTTTTATTACTAAAAAAAAATATATTCTAACATACAAATTTTTCCTCTCTATTTTTTTCACTCATAAAGTAATAAACATCAAATGAATAAAAACAATTGTTTCTTTGGGTAACCCTCCCTCAACTAAATTATTTGCCCTGGCCCTGATATTATGTGATAAATCCATGGCATAGAGAGGAGTGTGAGAGAGGACGCATTGCTAACACTCTTACGGATTTTTCATTAAACATTCAAAAATACTAATAAAAAAATACTCCTAACTTATAGGACTCATGACCAATAGGTTCACTTTTGGACTAAATCTAAAACAACCGGTAATCATAATTTATTTAAATTTTAAAATTTCCTAAATATTAGATTCAATATATTTTGAATTATTTCCAACAAAAATGAATAAAAGATGGTTGACTATGCTATTTTATGTACTACTTGACAACCTCAATTCATTGTTATTTCTATTCATATCTATCTTGTAGTTCCATTGTTATGCTGATGGCTATGATTGGTCAATCTATAGTCGCACCAATAAATATTGTAGTGCTTGGTGATGTTAGCCGCAAACCCATATTATTTTAATAGTATTTTTCAATTACGTTTTTATTAGTTTTTAGGGTTATTAATTTCTTCTTCTTTTTCATAAAAGAGGTGGGCCTCGAATGCATTAATTATATAAACTACGATTCAAGATAGAGAGTGATTACAAGACTTACTCTATCTCCAGGTATTACAAAAAATTCATAATTTCCAAACAGACGATAAGAACATTCATACCATAGTCCCAAAACCTAATATGAATAGAGATTTCTATCATTCCTAAACGATTCCAAGGTATCGTAGCAAGTTTAGATGGTATTAGTTGGATCAATAATAACATATCCAAACCATATAACGAATCTACAAACAATGGAGATGCTAGGATCCAAAGGTCTAACCATCTTTCAAGGTTTTTTTCAAAATCATGTAGAACAGGTGGCAAAGGTGAACTAAAATCCATAGATTCATCCTTTTGTCATTGAATTTTCCATAGTAGCAATAGCAAAAGTAACAAGTATAATGGGTCATTAACTTCTTGAATGATTTATTAGTTTTTAACAATAATATTTTCACTTTAAAACATGACTCAATATTTTGCAATTGTGAACCTGCATTTACCTCATGTGCCTTCGCAAACACATTCCTCCTGAGATTTGCTTCTCTATCTATATCTGCATCGTATACATAAAACTGAGCAAACACTGGATTTGGACCTACAGGCAACAACGACCCTATAATGTGGTAATTGCTTCCTAGAATTACTGATAGTAGGAAAAAGAAATGAAGACTACTGATAGTAGGGTGATCAATCTTCCCATCATCCTTTACATGGTACGGGATCATTACCATATGAATTTAGATATTTGTTGCCATAAATTTCAACAACTACATTGTCCAAAATCTTTTTCGTCCAAAAAGATAGCTTGCTTACCCTAAATAAGAATTAGGGTTTCTCAATTTAGATAAAATATGGAAAAAAAAAAAAAGATATCTTCAGAATCAACCCAAAATTTAGATAAAATATAAAAACAAAATATGGAAAAAAAAAAGAAGAAAGAAATTACATCTTGTTATATCCTCTATATATAAACCAAATGTAAGCGATCTTTAATTAGCCCAAAAAAATTCACATGATGAAACTAGAAAATCTTCAAAGTATATGCAGGTACGAGTATCACTACCTACATGCAGTAATCAAAAAGAACATCAAAAAATGGCAGAAAATAACATATTCACAAAAAGAAGAACAGAGAAGACTTGCGGAACAATATGAAAAGGCAAAGTATACTTATCTCTAACTTGAAGAACTTCACGACAAGAAAAAAGAAGAAGAAGAGACATACAAAGATGACAAAGAAACCATAGGCGAAAGGGGTGTGAATCTTGGATTTGATAAGAATGGTATGGATTTAGTCAACCAATCAAAGCAAGTTTAATAATCGGGAATACAGCTAAGGAGCCATCAAAACCATAGACGACAAAGAATGTTTTCTATTTTCGATCAATTCTTTGTTGGTTGATGAATCAACAATAATAAAATTTCATTACTATCAATAATTTTGGCCCTTTTTTTTCATTTTATTTTCCTAGACATTCCCATTAACATTGTCTACTCAAAGTCATCTATACATTGGTTTAAGACATCAGGGTTGGAGAATGATTTTAGAGAAAATGGATGTGTATCCTAGGTGGATTTTGACATTTATCTCCACACATATGCCATTGGAGAAGCTCTTATTGGGATTACTTTGGTTTTGTGATATATAATCTCTATATAAAAGAGCATTCAATATTCCACAAGCAATAAACAGACCCGTGCATCGCACGGGTGACAAACTAGTACAATCAATTTTTTACTATTTCTTATATTGCAACAAAAAGATTGAGTAATTGGGGGATATGAAAACTAATTGGGGGATATGACTAAATGACAAAATAGGGATCCAAATATCCTAGCTGGGTTACCCCTTATATAATTAAATTATTAATTCCTAATTTAACCCTCCCTAATCAGAATTAGTTATTAATCCTGATTAGTAAAATGTTAATGATTTGGGGGATATAATTTGTGTATTTATGTTTATTTGAATTTGTGTGGGTTAGTTGAGAGGGAAAAAAATTTTTGAGTAGAATTTTTTTTTTTTGAAAATGGAAGATGATTGTGATGAGAGACTTGCAGCTGCTGAATCTTTAGCTCAATTACAACAACAATCATATCTTCAATCTTCGATTAATGATAACAACTCACAATTGTTGTATGATGAACCAACACCTTTGAATCATTATTTTCTTGACCATGAAATGTTTTGTGAAGAACCAACTCAAGAAAGTAAACATGTTCAGCATACAAGCAACCCCAACACACAGTAATGCTTCAAAGAGGTCGAAAATTTGATTTTTTTTTTGAAACCGCCATTTCGTCTCGAAAAAAACCTTAGTACGGCACGCTCGTGGTATGAATACTACGCCGGTATCATTTAACCGGCATTGTATTCATAGATATTTGTATGCCGGGACTAAATATCCCCCAGTATTCAAGAACATACCGGCGTGGTATTCAAACCAAGATTGAATGTCGGTACACATTTATGCTTTTTACCTACCAGCGAATATTCTAAGGAATATTAAAACCGGCAGTATGAGTACATGACACAAAATGCCGGTTTACGATACCGGCGTAGAAACTTAAATAACGGGGATGCCGGTTTTAAATGAATAACATACAGGAGCTAATGATATTTTGAACTTAAATACCGGCATTGATTTCTTTCAACTTAGTGTGCCGGAACTTAATACCGGTATGGAGAGTCGATTACGATGTATGCCGATTCTTAATCCCGGCAGTTTACTTTACTTATCGAGAATGCCGGTTTTGAACTAATCCAATTTTCTTTTCATTCATTCCTTAGATTGTTACCTACAACGATCAACCAAACTCCAAACCGCTCCATCGGGATACGTCGGAGTACTATAAAATGCCGCGGGTATGTTACCAAACAATACTTTCACCTAGTTTTTACAATTTTATGTTGGGATTTGCTTGTAATCTCCATAATGTTGTCCTTATGTAGGGAATAAAATCTGAAAAGGAAGCAATTGCTTGGGAAAAAGCGACGGCTCTTAATAACATGTGTGTCTTAGTGAGGAATTCCCAACGTTCAAATGTTCGTTTTGAGATGGTTTGCGAGAGAAGTGGAAAATACAATGAGAAAAATAGCCACAAGAGAAAGGGTTATGTATATGAAAAGAAGACTAAGAGGGTATACAAGACGATTACGGAAGGATGACTGCCCCTTTAAGCTTGTATTCTATCTAAGAGGTTCAAAAGTAGAAGAAAAAGAATGGGAATGTAAGGTGTGGTTTGGCCGTCACAACCACCCCGATCCGAAAGATTTTGAAGGTCACTCCCTAGTTGCGAAGCTAAAACCCGATCAATTCGAGGATGTAAAGATGATGACCAAAGCATGTATCAAACCAAGAGTGATTCTCGAACCTTCAAGGAAAAGGATAAGACCAACGTTTCTTCACTCAAGACAATTTATAGCGCACAAGCAACCATTAAAAGGTTGGAATGGGAAGGGAGGAGTGTTATGCAAGAATTTGAGAAGATAGCTTGGGATCACAATTACACGCGTATCATTAAAAGAGGTCCGGACAACAAGCCGCTTCAAATATTCATTTCGCATCCTTTGCTTTCACAATTGGCTCATACGTGTTGTGATGTTCTTGTGATGGACTGCACCTACAAGACAAACAAATACAACATGCCGTTGTTCAACATCGTGGGGCAAACATCGGACAAGGTAACATTCACATTGGCTTGGTGTTTAATGGAAAACGAGAGGGATTACAATTATCATTGGGAATTGCGGCAATTGAAATTATTGTTCCCGGAAAATCATTCTCCGAAGGTCATCATAACCGATCAATTTGACGCACTAATGAATGCCATATCCGACGTATATCCGAATGCACAAAATTTTCTATGTACATATCATATAGGTGAAAATGTGAAAAAACATTGTCATGCTTTGTTTGAACCCTCTAAGGCTGATATTAAGAAGAGAATGGTTGCTCAACTAGAGGAAGATGTTCGCAAAGAGAAACTATCACCCGAAGAAGAAGAAAATGAAAGAGGAAAGATAAAAGAGCGAGTCGACAAAGAACACGATGAAAATCATAAAAGGTGGTTGGAATTTCTAAAGGATTGGGAGAAAGTTTATTGGTCTCTTACCGAGGACATGTATGAAAAGAGATTGAACACGTTTATTGCCAAATATAACGAAGTGTATCCAAGTGCCGTCTCATATTGTCGGGATAATTGGTTGGATAAGTTCAAGGAAAAATTTGTGCGTGCGTGGGACGAATCGTTATAGACATTACGGGAATGAAGCAACTAGTATAGCGGAGTCCTCTCATGGGCGTTTTAAAGATCTCATCCATCCGGCACGGGAAACGTGGTTACGGCCACCGAGGCAATGGAGCAACACTTTAAGGCCGATATCGATAGGATCAAGAAGGCTTTTGAGAAAAGCTCAATGGATAGGATGACTCACTTTCTCCAACATACTAAGTTGCTCCAAGGAATAGAGTTTAACGTCTCCCGTTGGGCAATAAAACATATGATGAGACAAATGCAATATGAGAAAATTTACGGAAAACCGGGTGATGTGTGTATTTGTCCCGACATGTCTTCATTGGGGCTTCCGTGTCGTCATATGCTTGTGAAGTATGAAACAGTGATACCTATTGATGTTATTGATCCTTTTTGGAAGCAATTATCTTTCGACCTTCCCCCTACCGAAGCTCCCGGACAATCACCATGGGATACAAAGGAGGCTTTAGAATTTTATGAAGCTTACTCACGTGGCAACTCGGCTAGCCGACAAGTATTCTTGAGCCAACTAAGACTGATTACACGGCCATGGATAGCACAAAGTGAAGAGCCAAGAAAGGGAGATCCGGCGGGTAGACCCCAAACTAAAATTGCAAGGAAGAAACAAAGAAAAGAGTTAAAACAAATGACTCGACGTGAAGAGGAACTCGCGGCAACTAAAAAACGAGATCTATGTGCAAGTGAGATTTTAGAAGCAAGATTCGCTGAAACACCCGTTCCAAACAAAAGTGGTAGGCCGAGGAAGGAACCGATATCAAGTCAACAACAATCGACGAGTTCCGAACCTACACCAATAGTCGATGTATCCGCGGTTCAAAGGAAAAGGGGAAGGCCCCCTAAGGTACCAACATTAAGCAACCAAGGACAACAAGTTGAGCATTCCGAACCTACACCAATAGTGGATGTATCCGAGGTTCAAAGGAAAAGGGGAAGGCCGCCAAATGTACCAACATTAAGCAAACAAGGGAAACAAGTTGAGCATTCCGAACCTACACCAATAGTTGATGTATCCGAGGTTCAAAAGAAAAGGGGAAGGTCGCCGAAGGTACCAACATTAAGCAACCAAGGGCAACAAGGTGAGCATTCCGAACCTACACCAATAGTTGATGTATCCGAGGTTCAAAGGAAAAGGGGAAGGCCGCCAAATGTACCAACATTAAGCAACCAAGGGCAACAAGTTGAGCATTCCGAACCTACACCAATAGTTGATGTATCCGAGGTTCAAAAGAAAAGGGGAAGGCCGCCGAAGGTACCAACATTAAGCAACCAAGGGCAACAAGGTGAGCATTCCGAACCTACACCAAAAGTCGATGTATCTAAGGTTCAAATGAAAAGGCGTAGGGGTAGGCCAAGGAAGTATAATCTCCCGTCACATACCGAAGACATTTGGAATGTAGAGATTGCAGAGGATGGTTTGGATATAATTAAGCTAAAAGTTGGTAATATGACGATGTATAAGGATTCGCAAACGGGTAGGACTTATAGACACTACCATACGAAGATAGAGTCTTACATAGATCAACTTCCTGAGGTTATTCGCGAGTTTGTTGTGTACACGGATGATGTCGATGGAGATGGAAATTGTGGCTATCATGCCGTCACCGAACAATTAGGAATCTTCGAGACGGCTGTTAGTAAAGGAATGACACCATGCCGATATGCTAGGATGAGAATGGCCGATCAACTTGTGAAGAAGAGGAGCTTTTATGAGCAATTGGTTGGTCACGACGAGGTGTTTGATGATATGTGTGCTCAAGTGTCAGGACCCGAGCAGGAGATGGCAATTCTTCCTTCTCAATATTGGATGAGGATGCCTCTTTGTGGGCATCTAGTAGCGGATACATTTAATTGTGTTGTTTATTATTTTACCCCCACGGTAGTCACTACATTTACACCAAAATGGCAAAGATGCGAGGGATCCCTTAAGACGAGAAGAGTTGTTTTGGCGTACGTGAACGGCAATCATTTCGTCATTCTTAAACTCAAGGACAATTGTCCATTGCCACCTATTTGTGGGATGGTTAAAAACAAGGAACTAGATCCAAATATATGGAAGGGATGGATGGCATTGAACGAGGAGAATCACCAATTATGGGATGCTTTGGCCTTATCAAAGAAACCTCTTGAAGAGGAGGAGTTGCAACTTCATACGTGTGGAAGCGATGATGAGTAATTTGGATTTATGTGGTTTACTAATACGCCACCTTTTGTTTTTTTGGAAGTTTGAATTGTAATCATTAAACCATATGCCATGTACGTGCCATTGTGATTTAATTCAAACTTTACTACTACGGTGCTCGTACGGGCGTTGCAAAATATGTTCTCGTTTGTCTTTGGAATAACAACTTAAGTACACACATAAGCAAAGACCTAATACCATAAAATAACATACGCAAAGTGTAAACAAACCAAATGTAAATTTAAGATGTTCCAAACCGAAAACAAATGAAGCAAAGATGTTCAAAGTTTACGAATCCACACAAACAAACATAAACCAAACTAATACTATCAAAGAATCACAAGATCGGTCGGTTCTTGGCCTCTTGTATACCCTCTTCTTCTTTTCGCCCCACAAGTCTTTTGCCTCAAGATCTTCTATTTGGTCTATCTTTTTGACGACGTTCTCCATTTCTTCCGGGTCAAGAACTCTCCTTTCTTGGTCTTCTTTTAAAGAACCTTGCCAAGTTTCCAATTCTCGATTTGTCAAAGGATTTTTCAACATGTATTTAGTATGTACAATTTTATAGGTTGATACATATAGAATAAGTGAATAGTAATGAACGCACCAACAACGTAACGAGCCGTAGAAGTCCGGGCATGTATCCGGAGTTGTTGAGGGACGTCTTGGTGGTGGAGGGACCTCTACCGTATCCGGGCGTACAACATAAGGATGTGAGTACTTGTAGATGCCCGTTTAGGAATGTTGGTTCACTATCAAAACCGTTCTCGCCAATTCCCAATCATCCTTATCCAAAGACAAGTTCTTCTTCTTCCCTTTCGATCCAATGTGCAAGAATTGGTTCTGGGGTCGTAGCATACCAGTATGGTTCTCATTTGATTGGCATTTAGTAAAGTCGAGAGAATATTTATGATAAGATGTATCCGTGAGATCTTTCGCTTGTAACCGAGTTGGCGCATCACGCGGAGAGGGTTATGCATAACAAATCCTTTTGGATGAAAGAACGTCCGTTGTAAAACGAAACATTTTCATGTCTCTCGAAGGTGAACTCCTCCGACATTCCTATAAGGGTCAAACACAACATGTTCCACGTAAAACGAGTCCAAAGCCAATCTCATTTCTAAAACCGTTTCTTGTTAGGCCAAGGGGTATTTTGGAAGTAGTATTTCTGAGCTAGAGCCATATTCGGTTGGTAATCACGCCAAATCTCCAATCCTTTATACCCTATGAACAAATCTCGGAAGTGTTCATAAGCCCACACATGTGCCCATAAATTGTATAAGAAAATAAATAGTTGGAAACTAACAAATGTAATGATAACAATCACAAAATATGTAGTTCACTATACCTGAATCACAGTGAAATTCCCATTAAATTGACGGCCTTTCGCCTTTGAAGCTCGACGCATTTCTGCCAAAAAATGTGCCAAGAAAGCAGTGCCCCATGAATACTTATGAACGTCTTCCAACGGATCCAAGAACTGTAGGTTGTTCATATGCACCCTGTTACCATTAGAGTCAAGGAATATAGCGGTTCCCAAAATGAACAACATATATGCAGCAGAAGTGTGTTGAGCTTGTGCGGGAGTCAACTCCCTATTCTTCGTATTCCCAAACAATTGAATGAGTTTGACGAATGTTATAGTCTTTGTCTGAGCAGTTCGTTTATTGTACAAATTTGCCAACGTGGTTTCCTTGTTCCATCCAAACAACTTTTCAGTGAGATCATAGATCTTTTCCCACCCTAGGTCCTTCGACTTGTCTCCAACCTTAACCGGTTTCCCAAGAACCTCTAGTCCTATTATCCTTTGGACATCTTCAGGGATAATGGTCATCTCGCCAAAATTAAAATGCATGGTGTCAGTTTCACCATAAAACCTCTCCAAAAAGCGGTTTGCCGTGACGGTATCGGTGGCCACATAATTTTCTATCGCATGATACAACCCGGATGCTCGACTATTTGTTGAACAATAGGACACTCCTCCTTCAAAAGCCACACATCCGATTGTTGATGGCGGCTAACACGCCAGGCTTTCATGTGGTCCTATAAAAACACAACGAACTTAATTAAATTGATCACCAGTAAATAATATAATAACAAGATACAAACGTCTTACATAAGTTTGATAGATCCAACGAGCCCAAGAGTCTTTATACGAAAATAAAAGTTGTGGGTTTATCGGTTGACCCCAATGTTTGCCATAATTGCTGTCAGGAATCAAGTCTAACTTATCAGGGAAGTGAGTTGGGGGTGCCTTTTCATCATCAGTTTGTCCTAAGCCACCTGATTGTGAGGATGATCCACCTGCTATTTCCGGTTCCAATGGAGTTTCCCACTCACCATCATCATCGTCTGCTGGTTGAGTCGCTTATAGGATCATCCCGGTGTGACCTTAGCAAAGAGCCGGATTTTGACGTTTACGTCGAGAAGACTTACGTTTTGATTCTTCAATAGCTTTTCCTTTTCCTTTGTCCTTTCTGGGTGCGTGAGACCTATGTTCCAACACGTTAAATTGAGTTACATACTACATGTCGGCATACAAAAGGAACACACTTAAAACCGGCATGATAAATAGACATATAACCAATGCCGGAACCAATACCGGCATATAGAAGATTGTTACGTAGAACGCCGGTTTTGGTTGAATCGTATCCAGGGATTTACAAATTTTAGGGAGCGAAAACCGGCATAGAAAAAGAAAACACGATAGTGCGGTATAGTTTAGGCATTCACGGCAATAAATACTACTATGCCGGTTATATTGAATTATATATAGAAAATTCTAAGCCGTATGAGACAAAAACCGGTATGATTTGTTACCATACATTGAGTGCCGGAACAGATACCGGCATATCATATGTTAATACGTTGAACGCCGGTTTTGGTTGAATCGTATCCAGGGATTTACAAATTTTAGGGAGCGAAAACCGGCATAGAAAAAGAAAACACGATAGTGCCGGTATATTTTCCGGCATTCCTGGCAATAAATACTACTATGCCGGTTATATTGAATTATATATAGACTATTTTAAGCTGTATGAGACAAAACCGGTATAATTTGTTACCATACATTGAGTGCCGGAATAGATACCGGCATATCAAATGTTAATACGTTGAACGCCGGTTTTTGTTTAATCGTATCCAGGGATTTAAAATTTTAGGGACCTAAAACCGGCATAGCAAAAGAAAATTCGATAGTGCCGGTAAGATATCCGACATTCGTAAATTTAAAATCTATGCCGGTTTTCTGTAATTTTTTACACAGTTCTTAGTGATTTTTTGTTTTTGATTTTCAAACTGAATTCAATTGACTAGAATTTCATCTTACTAGAATTCAATTTCAAAACCCTAAGCAGATTTTTCAATCCGTCATGAACCCTAGCATGCTTGACTTTGTGTTATATATTATGGGATAAACCCTAAAAGTACTTCAATCCAAAAGGAGACTTTGTGTTAAACATCACTACCGAATCAAATTTGTTACGTCCGCTTCACCAGTAGACTCTTCAGGACTTTGTTCCGCATCATCAACAGGTATTTCTGGATTGGGTTTATCACGAGATTTGTGACGAGCCATTGCTTTGGTATAGAAGATGAAAAAAATAGGGAGAGATTGAATAGATCGAATATTTTTCTTTCCAAAACCGTCACTTATATAGCATGAGTAGTTTGAAACCGACGAGTTGATTGAAATTGTAACCGTCAAACAAGTTGAATGAAATTGTAACAGTCAAACAAGTTGAATGAAATTGTAATTGTCAGACAAGTAGAATGAAATTGTAACCATCAGAAATCCGGCATAGTTAATTACATACCCATCATGCTGGTATTACAAGTTCATGATTTTTTTAACTTCTGAGTTTTAGAAAACCGGCGTCGAGTGTAAACATATATATAATGCCGGTTTTGGGATAAAGCATTTGCATTAGCGATCGGGGATGCGGTTTCGATTGCCTTGTCGCAGAAGCACGAATGTTATGTAACCGAACTATGTAGTTTGAAATTTGAAGGGCACTAATTTGAACAAGTGACGACTCTTGATAATTAAAATAGAGTGTAGCAGTCCTCTAGGGATTGAATCGAAAAAACATACATGTAGTTGAAATAAAATAGAAGTTGTTCACATAAAATTGTTCAATACATCGCGCTAGGGATTCTCTACGAGTTTAATTATATTGGGCGAATTGCCATTCAACTTCCTCCAAGAGAGTGTAGCAGTCCTCGTGCAGAAACTCATGACCGTACCTTAATTCGTATTGAGTCCGACCCAAAGAACACTGGAAAAACAATTATTTAAATAAGTCAGCGTTGTTGAATAACCATAACCAAATAAATTATTTTTGATGAACGGCCTATTCATTCACAAACTTACTCTACTCATGCGCCCTTCGTTTGGCATAGCGTCCTTACGAGCTTTCAATTCGTTTCTCAGCAGTACGCATTCATTGTATAAATATGCGTACCTTTCCCTTATTTGAGGGAGCGTCCTCCTATAACGATTTCCGTTTAGTTCTTTGAATACCTTAAACACCCGTTTCCACCAAGCACTGGTGTTTTGATCATGCCCAAAGTAAGGCCCTCTTGTTGGGTCTTCGTTACTTTCCACCCATTGCGCTTCTTCAACGGAGTGCTTTGTGAGAGTGGTGTGTGCTCTGACAATAGCAACATCTTCTAGATTATTGAACGGAGTTGAAGCCATTTTTAGTGTTCCAAAGTGATGGGTGACTGATTTAGGAAGATTGAAAGTGATGGGTGAATAAGTTTGGTAGACATAGGTCTCTATTTATAGCAAAAAAGTACCCAACGGCTAGTTTTTTTTTAAAAATAAACGGTTACTTCTGCAATAACTGCTCCTACTAGATATATATGTTTTAAAACCGGCATTGGATGAATCCACAAATCAATGCCGGTACTGGTGACAATTTCAAATAAAACGGCTAGTTTTTTTGAAAAATATGACCGTTGGTGCTTCATTTCTATATAATACCACCAAATCCAAGACAGTTAATTACATACCAATAATGCCGGTATTACAATTCATGATTTATTGGAACGAGCTTGAACAAGCAAAGCTGCTTCGAAATGCCTAAAAGGCTCTTTTCTCCACTTCGTATATGCATCCTGAGCTTCATACCTATCACCATTGTATCTTGCAAGAAATTCGTTGTATTTGAGACATGATTTGATGAGTGCAGTTGTTCGAATGCGTACTATTTGATGAGCGTATTCAATTATGCGTTTCTTACCGTCAAAATTGTTATGCTTGTAAGAACCAGTCATTACAAGGCCCCAAAAAACATCTGAAGGGCGTTGATCCTTCGACAAATCCGATACTATGTAGTAATTTCTAATCCACTCTGTTTCCTCCTCAACATCTGCTTCTATCTTAGCTTCTTTTTGATGTTTAACCTCTTCCTCAGCTTCCGCTTTTATCTTATCTAATTTTTGACGATAACGTTCAAGCTTTGCTTCCTCTTCTTCTTCTCTTTTCCTCTTGATTATCTCTTCTTCCATTGCGGCAATTGACTTGGTGGTTCCTTCCTTCCTTCTTAATTTTTCTAGTATTGTGGCAACGGAGTTGGTCATGGTTGATGATTGATTTCCTGTTGGAGTCGACAATATTTTCCTCATATGTTTTTCTTTCTCGAGGGAATTGATGAACTTGTCAGCTGGTGATTGATAATCCATTGGAGATATATCTGTGCGGTATCAACTGCAATGGGTGTATCCATTCCTTTAAATAGATGTGGACATAACGGATCTTTTCCACTTTAGTGACGGCACTCTAAGTAACTTAGATCCCACGCCGGAACTAATGTCTTCAAGTGTATGGTTTATGCAAACTAGCCGTTAGGCATTCAATGTTCAGAACCGGCATACGTAGGAGGAACTACAACTATGCCGGTATTTTTTTCCGACACTATATTGTATAACACGAGCATGCCGGTAATGCGTAAAATATTTACAGGAAACTACCCAAATATGCATACAATACCGGCATTCTTTGTTTAGTAACATCTATGCCGGAATGGGTAAAATTTGAAGAAAAAAAACGGCTAGTTTTTTGAAAAATATGACCGTTGGAGCATCATTTCTATATAACATCACCCATTCCTTTGGCAAAAACTACACAACCCAAGCACCAAATTAAAAAAATCATTCTCTCAAGTAAGCAAGCACGACTCAAAGAATGGGGGATTCATCATCTACCTCTATTTGCAAAGTAAGTAGATTTCCTAACAACATGCTCTTCAATACTATGACGGAAAACTAATACAATTTTTTCTTACAGAATCATCATTGCAAGTGTCAAATTTGCAAGTCACCTTCTCACCTAGCCATGTACTCTCCATTTATTTATTCAAAGTGTAGAAGGTGTGATGGGACACGCCGTTTTGGATTGCAAAAGCGATGATGCTGAAAATGGAAGAATGTTTCGAGGTGTTTGAATCACCCAAAGTGCGATGAGTTTCAATGGTTTGACAAAGCGGTTGAACTAGCAGAGTCAAGAGAAAACCACAAGGTCCATTGTAAGCCTATCGATGGGTGTGATGGGTGTTATATGAAGGGAAAGGAATACATTGAAAAAAGAAGAAGAGCCAATGAGGATGATACTTGACACCCCCATTCCGGACGATGTCTTTGAGCAGTATTAGGGAAATGCTCAAAGGCTCGCAATTGTTGAAAAGGGATGGAAATAGATTATCTCTAACTAAGTGCAATCCATTCACTGTTTTTTTTAATTTAAATTTTCTAATCCAATGTAGTCGATTACTTCAGACCGAAATAAAAGAGAATTTGAAATGAATTAATCAAAGTGCCGGCATTGTGGAAATCACAACAACGATGCCGGTTTTCTGTCAACTCTGTAAGAGAATTTGGAAATTTTAGATACCGGCATTGTCAAAATGAATCTTACAATGCCGGTTTTCTATCACATATTTAAGAGTATTTGGACATTTGCAATACCGGCATTCACCTTAGCAAACGTATCAATGCCGGTACATGTCAGTTTCTATACAGGAACCAAAAAAATATAACCTGATTGTTCCGGCATAGAAATGGCTATGCCGGGACTAGGTTCCGCCAGTGTTTTGGGCATTCTGTATATGCCGGTATGTGTACATGTATTTCTAAAACTGACCTCTACTACGCCGGAACATTTTAACTTTCAAACTACAAATCTTAACATGTTCAACATAAACCAAAGAACTAAAGAGTTAACCCACAGTACAAACCAAAACAAGTTTGAAATTGTTTTTGACGTAACCAAAGTCTTAAAGAGTTAACCATCACTAATTGTCATCAATTCTCTCAAACTAAATTAGTCTTTTGTTTCTTTTGGGTCGGCGCCTTCCTTGTTTCCCCATACATAGCTTTGACTGTAGGGTGGGTTTCTTCAATTCTTTGAAGCTTTTCCTCGAGTTCCTTGATTTCTTGAAGAGATAGCACCACCCCGTCATTATGCTTACAACCTAACATCTTCGTTACCTTGCCAAGACGACGTTGCTAGATTAATACATCAAACACATAATCAGCATATATGTTAATATATGATTATGTTTACATTTAATGAATATAAGCAATTAAGAAAACTTACCACCATTCCTAAAGTCTTAAGAAGGTGGGCCATCGTAGGTTGTGGAGGTGGAGGAATTTCAAAAACAGGTTTTCTTGGTGTGGAGCTTCGACGGAGGGAGGGCGCACGACATAAGGATGTGACCAATCCGGGTAATCCATCATGTAGCTTTCATCGCCTTCATAACCATTTTCCGCAATCTCCCACTTACTAATATCAACCAAACGACGGGGCGCTCTATCCCTCCAATGTGTTGGTTAGGTTCGGATCATACACTACATGCAACTTGTTGGGAGTTGAATTGCACCGAGAAAAGTAAAGAAGATAATTATCCTCGAGAGGTCGACCAAAAACGGGATAATTGCTTAAATCCATGTTGGCGCATCACACGGCATGGATCGGCCATGATGTATCCTTTTGGGTGGTACAACGGCCCATGGTAAAATGCAACATCTCTTGGAATTTGACGGTATCCTATAATCTCCTTATAAGTGTCGAACACAACGTCTTCCACCCTCATAGCATCCAGAGCCAATCTCATTTCGATGACTCGACCTTTGTTATCGGGCTTCGGATTACTATTAAACTCAAACCTCTGAGCTCTAGGGGTATCGGGTTCAGGAAGGTCTTTGATCTTCAAGAATTGGCAGTCCTTGAATAAGGTTGGGAAGTGTTCATAACACCACACCTAATCCAATGTGAACAATATACATGTGAACATAAGTAAAAAAAATACATATCAACAATAGATTAAAGAAATTTGTACCCGGAGTAGAGTGAAATTCCCGACAAATTGGTTTGTTTTAGCCAATGAAGCCCTTCTCATCTCCGCCATCAAATGTGCCATGACTGCGGTGCCCCAAGAATAGCCACAGACACCTTCCAACGGGTCAAGGTACTGGAGAAAGTTTGCACTTACCCTGTTGCCATTAGTGTCGTGGAATGCCCTAGTGCCCAAGATGTATAAGTGGGCACGCGGCGGTCGTATACCGAATCGTGCCGGTGGTCCCATCCATCCACCAAGCTTCTAGCCTTTGTATTTTCAAACATCTTCTTAAGCATCGTCAAACTTGAATGTCTTCGTCTTACTTCCGTTCGATGATACATAAAAGCTATCCGAAGAAGTTTTGAAGTCCCAACCAAACAACTTTTGGTCAAATCGTGCAACTTCGACCATTCTAGGTCCCGAGACTCTACTCCTTCTGAAATTCATTTGCCAATAACATTCAAGCCTAGAATGTCATGAGCATCTTCAGGAATCAAGGTCATCTCACCAAACGGGAAGTGCATTGTATCAGTTTCACCATGGTACCTTTCGACGAAGCAATTGACGGTCACAAGATCTCTGGATTCACGTAATTTTCAACCAAAGAATACGGACCGAGTTCTTTACTAAGGTTTGGACATCTTCATGCTCCGACGACAAATCCCAATGAGCGCGGCTTGGTTTGGGAAAACACGCACATACTTAGTATGATCCTACAAATATGAGATAATACGATTAAGAGATGATGTAAAAGATAAAACAACGCACATGCACAAAATAAAAATGCTTACATAAGTTTGAAAGATAGTACGAGCCCAAGAGTGCTTGTATCCAAAGAGTACTTTCGGTTCAGGAGCTTGACCCCAAATTTTACCATCATCGCGGTCGGGTAACATGTCATCAAGGTGAGGAAGGTGACAACCTTTAACTTTCTGTTTTCGGCTGCCCTTGTCCTTGCCTTGTGTGGGTTGTTGACTAGTCCCACCAACTTCGCTTTGGATTGCTAATTGACTTGGGGGAACCTCATCATCTTCCTCCTCACTTTCCACTCCATCACCCTCATCGTCCTCATGTGTTCCAGTACCTTCACGGATTGCAAGTGCACTACGTTCACCACCAATCTCCCAAATTGATCCTCTTGTTTGAAACCCCAAACGTTTCTTGCGACCCGCGTCTTTCCCCGTGGAGGGGGGACCGAGGAGTATCAAGACCGTCCTTCCTCCTTCTCTTAGTGAGGATAGGACCTTTATCTTTCTTCGCTTCTTTGGCTCTTGACCTATAACATAAGCAAACAAAACAAACATTAGAAAAGGCATGGCAGTTTAGGAACCGGCATACCAATTTCTAAACAAACCAATGCCGGTAACATGGACCGGCATAAGACCATAAATATCGAGCATGCCGGTATCGTTATACCGGCATTGTCTAGAAACTAAATTATGTAAAAGTATTGAGCACCATTTCAGTGATGTCCTGTATGTTTTAAGTGTAATACCGGCATTTACGAAGTGAACTAATAGCTGCCGGTTTTAAAATACCGGCATTCACGAAACCTAGATATAATGCCGGTACACAAAATTAAGTTCCTGTGTGGTTTTAGTTGCAAACCGGTATGGTATTCGACCCAAATTCTATGCCGGTTTAAAAAATTCGATTTCAGGAATGCAAACCGGTATGGTATTCGACCCAAATTCTATGCCGGTAACTAAACCGGCTTGGTATTCAAACCAAGATCCTATGCCGGTACTCTCTGTAACTCGACAGTTTCAGCTATTGTAGGCGATTCTAACCTAAACCCATGGCTATAAATCGAGTAAAACAATCATAAATGAGTTCAAAAATCACTTACCTTCTCAGAGAAGCCATGAGTGTTTGATCATCCGGGTACGTTGTTGCGTCCTCTTCTAGTTGTTGAGCAATTAATGGTCTCGATTCTTCGCTCATGTGTTTGTTGGGCAGCCGATTTGGTTCTCGGTTTTGCTTTCGATTTGGTTCTTGGAGGCATGGTTATGTTATGTTAATCGACGAAGAAATTTTTGATTCAACGATTAATCGTCGATGAAGAATGAACGATGAGGAAGAAGATGAAGAATTTTTTTTTTTTTTCAAAAACTAACCTATGCCGGTACGAATTTGAATTGGGGGATATTTGATTTGGTTATTTGATTTTATGTTTTAGTTGAAAGGGTATAACAGTCTTTTCATAATGTTTTTTAATTAATCTAAGGGCGTTTTAGTATTTTCGCCCCCAAAAAACACCCCTTAACATCCACCTTTGGTTGGGGGAAGTAATTCATATCCCCCAATTAGTTTTCATATCCCCCAATTACTCATGCAACAAAAATTATTTCCTCTATAAATATTCCATAGCAACTTGTGCTAGCAGATTTATAAACTGAGAAGATATATTTTTCTCCACAATATATTTTATAGACAATCACATTCAACAAAAATTATTTCCGAAAACAGCTAAATCTTGAAAAAGTCGTATAAAATTACCAAAAATATATTGAAAAATAAATCATAATATATTTTATTTTAATTTAGTCTAACAAACAAATTAAAATAAAATCACATAAAAATATGCATTATTAATCATGATTTCATCACAAATTAAATCATTCATACAAAAATAAAATAAAATCCAATGTCCGGTGTTCAATTACATTTATTCCAATGAAACTAATTTTAATTATAGTTCCAAACTACTAATAATTAAATAAATTCTAATTGCTATTTTCAATTACAACTCCAAATGAAATTACAAAAACAATTCAACAATGAAGCTAAATCATGCTTGAACCAAATATGAGTCAATAGCCAAAATTAAAAATAAAAATGTTTAGAGTTGTGGATACATACCAATATTTCGAATTTTCCTACCCTTTGCTAAAACATTTAATTGTTGGTCCTGTAAAATATTAAAGATACAAAATAATTAATAGAAAATCGTGATGATCAATACATGATATCAAACAAAAAGTTTAGAATAGAAAAACAAAAGCTTTAGCAGAAAAATGCGATAATAATAATGATTTTAACATTAATTTTATTCATTCCGTAAATACAAACCAAAAAAAGATTCCATTATGAGATGTAGAATATGCCAAATATCTTTTAGACACAAAAATTGCAATAAGTACATGCAAGTATCCAAAAATAGTGGTTATCCGAAGTATAAAAGCTACAAAAAAGAAATTGCACATAAGTGCGGAAATAATATCTTTTTCTTGAATATCCACGATTTTATTACTATACTTTTTAATATTGCTTATTCAGAAAAATATTAAATTAAATGCACTAATAAAGATACTTTCAACTACGATTGGCAAAAATAATATACTTCAATAGGTAAATTTGTGGTTTTCTTTGCTTGAGGTTGCCAAAAATATTACAATAGATGGATACAATCGGGAAAAATGCAGATATTGCTTAATATTCTGTTCAAAATAAAAAGGAAATTCCAGATAATTTTAGATATTATAATTAATATTATATCAAAAATAAAATCATTTTATTTTTGGGTCTGGTGTCTCTATACAAAGCAATCAAACAAACCCAAACTCCATTTTTAGCCAAACCTTTTTGTTTCCACATTGCTTTTTAAAATTTTGTTGTTATTTCTTTTCTTTTTCCTGTGATTTAGGATTTTTTTGTGACATTTGTCATTTTGTTTGGTAAGTATCCTCGATCATGCACCTGTTGCAGTTGTTCCAAAAGAAGCAACATCAAGGTATACCCCTATTAATTCTTGCAAATATTTTTGCGATATCAAACCAAACACCATATGTTTTGGGCGTAAAACGTGTTTTGCTCTTGCCATTGTTTATTTAGGTTGTTACTTCTTCACATGTCGCTAAATCATCAGGAAATTAAGGTTCTTTTATCAAATTTATTATCGATCGTGTATATATGATTGTTGTTTGTTTATTTTCCCTTTTTATGTTATTACAGGTAACTAAATAGATCTTGATTGATGTAAGAAAGATAGAAGTAGCAGTGAAGAAGACTCATCTATTATGGTTGCAAAATTTAGTTTGCCCTTTTATAGTTATATATCTAGCATATACATTATCTTCGTGCGATAATGGCTGGTAATATGTACATACATGCATATTCTTCTCATCTATTATTTTGTTATGCTTTAATAATTTTGCGAAAATAAAAATATGAAGTCATCCTTTTTTTTTTTTTTTTGCAATTCTAGATGATATTTTCAGCGTGTGGAGGACCAAGGGTATAATTTAAGTTGGATTGCATTTGGCGCTAAGTTTTTGTATGTTAACCGGATCATCTACGGCTATGGCAGTTAGTCGGGCTGTTTTTTCTTTCCCTGGTATATGCTTAATTAGTTATTTGTTCAATGTTTTGTATCATCGATGTTTGTTGGAAATTTAATAAATTATGACAAAAATGGAACTATAGTATTGGTTGAGTTTGTAGAGGGGCATGTATTTGGGTTTGTAGTGTGCCGAATTCGCATACTCGTGATTGACTTTTGGAGGGAGGCAGTGTGCGTGGTGTTTTTGTTCTTCCCTTCCACTCATAAGAAAAACCATCATTTTCTTTTGAAAAAAAGAATTGTAGCTGTATTTTTTTTCTTTACATATAATTAGATTGAAAAATAAAAAGACCACTACAGGCAGTTACATATAAATCACCCCACAAAAAAAAAAAAAAAAAAAAAAAAAAGAAAAGAAAAGAAAAGAAAGAAAGTTAACTTGCAGGACAGGGTATCTCAAGAGCAACTAAAACTTGAGACACTTCAGCCAAATACAAAAACAAAATGCAAGTCCACATATTAACGCTAGACATTTTTTGTGTAAGATTCACATTAAATTTCCACAATGTTAATCTCCTTGTGATTATCTGCAAGATTATTAAAAATATCTTGCCCCTCTTCCTTTGAAGAGGGAACCATTCTCATTGCAGAGAGAGATTCCATCAGGCCTGCAGAAGAAACCTTATTAGAATATTTATAGTTTTTAACATACTAATTGCAATTACACTTTGAGTTGGTATTAAATGAAAATACAAAATTTATATTGATGATTAAAAGAAAATATTTGATTTGTGGATGTCACACATGAGTCAAGAAATCTTCTTTCGAGGGTTCTTTTAATCCTGTATAGATAAAAATAATACAACATCATTAGGAGTAAAAATCACCAAAAAATAAAATTTGCAGAGAGGAAAAATAATAATACAAAACAGACGGCTAAAGGATTCTCAACCCCACAAATTAGGAAAGTTGTTTTGTCAACTTTATTAGGGAAAATGAAATTTAGGAAGTTGCATTTTTTGTGTAAGATGGAATCTGATAAGTATAGAATTTTTGGAAGTCTAGAAGATACTCAAAATTGGAAAATAAATACTCAACCAATATATATAACTATCCAAAAATAATATTTACTTATTTAGTTATGGAAATAAAATATTACATAAATTAGGTAAACTCTGATTTTTATAGTCAACCACTTGCCAAATGTAATCCAAAGTACACAATATGGGAAAAAGAACAGCTAGCCAAAAATCAAAAAAATCTCACATATATTTAGATATTGATTAGTATTCATTTCAAAACAAAATCCTTTTATTTATGGGAAGTGTCTTTATATAAATTATTAGAGCATAAGCCAAGCAGCATCTTCAATGCCGCTTCTCACTTCTTATAACAGCTTCGTTTTTTGTTTTTTTTTTTCTTTTCCAATATGTTATTTGGTTGTTTAATCCGCCATCTGGTAATTTGCAGGTATCCTTGAAACCTTGGCGCTGAAAATGTCATTCTAATGGGATTCCTAATATATTTTAGCGCATGGTACTCTTTCTATTTTGTGCCAGTTCTCGCTTTACTTTTTTTTTTTGTATATTCTTTTAGGGTTTTGTCATCTTATTTTTATTTCTGAAGCAATTTTTTTTTTGTCATCTGATGGTTGTTACTATTTTTTTAGCAAGTATCATTCAAAAATGTATTCGATTGCTTCTTCTTCTTCTTATTTTTTGTCTCCATTTTGGTGTTGCTTCTTTTTTTTGCCCTTCTTGCTATCGGGTATGTAATCTATTAGAAATATCTTGATTTACATGTTGATTTTTAAGCTTTTTGGTTTTTCTCATTCCACTGTACGTTTATTTTTTTGAAATCTATTGCAAATCAATTCAAGAATTTGGCGTTGTTTTGTAGAATGCAAATAGAAGAAAACTTTTCTTCGTTGGTGGCATGGAAAGAATGATTTACAAGATGAATATACCAAAACTATTGTCCATCAACACATTTGTGAAAATACAGGGTCTATAAACCGTATTATTCTCCAAGCAGTGACCTATAGGAATGAGAATCATGAATAGAAGGTTAAAGTGATTTAGATACTTAATTAGAGTTGCTTTTATTTTTTCTTAAGAATGAGTTTTGCTTTTATTTTTCTTTGGAATAGATTTTTTTAAATGGGATTTTTAGAAATCACAAACAATTCCAACTTTGTTATGGTTTCCCTTTTTGTAAATGTTATAGTTCTTATAGTTTTGCTCTTATGCTACCATTTTCAGAACAGAGAATAAATTATTTTACTTGAAACGTTATTGTGAAGTAGTTTTTCGTGTAATAGAAGATATTCTCTGTTATTTATGGACTGAATTTCCAAACAATGACGCATCTCAGAAGTCCTCCCAACGCATTGACCCTTAATTTATTAGTTTTGTCCAGAAAATTTACAAACTAATCGTAGGGTAATCAATCTTCCCGTCATCCTTTACATGGTGTGGGATAATTACCATATGAATTTAGATCTTTACTGCCGTAAATTTTAAATAGTAAATCAAGTAGTAAATTAATTTCAATAGCTACATTCGAGATTAGGGTAAAATAAACCACGTGTAAAACGATATCTTTCTTACCCTAAATAAACCATGTCTATTTAGAAACCCTAAATAAACACGAAAGATATCTTTTTTCGTGTAACAAAGATATATTTAGAATTTAACCAAAAATAAGATTAAATATGGAAACAAAATATGGAGAAAAAAAAACATTAAACCCGAATTATCTTCTGTATATAAAAACCAAGTGTAAGCGATCTTTAGCCAAAAAAAAAAAAAAACGATAAAACTAGAAGAGCTTCGTAATATATAAGTACGAGTATCACTACCTACACGCGGTAATCAAAAAGAACAACAAAAATGGTAGAAAACAACAAATTCACAAAAAGAAGAACAGAGAAGACTTGCGGAACAGTATGAAAAGGAAAAGTAAACTTATATCTACCTTGAAGAACTTCACATCGACAAAAAAAGAAGAAGAGACATACAAAGACAACAAAGAAACCATAGGCAAAAGGAGTGTGAATCTTCGATTTGATACGAATGGTATGGTTTTATTCAATCAGCCAAAAGAAGTTTAATCCCGACCAAATAGTTTAAATTTACCTTGCTTGTTATTTTCAATCAATTCTTTGTTATTTGCAGAGCTAAAAAAATAATAAAATTTTATTACTATCAAGAATTTTGAATTGTGCTTTAAAATTTGTTTTTGTTTAACAATAACTTATAATAAAGATAACTTAGATCAGAACTTATGAAATTTTGTTTATTTTATTTTCTTGCACAATTCGGTTTTGTAATATATTCCCTACTTAAACATAGCAATAAATATTCCATAAGCAATAAACAGACGCGTGCATCGAACGGGTGAGAAACTAGTGCTAGCAGATACTTTTCTAATCTTGTGGTTGGTAAAATCCATCGTTTTCATCTTGAGATTGGCTTTTGGGAAGAATACATTCACCATCTAAGAAATAATTCATCACTTGAATAGTCTAGCTTAGTGAACTCAATTTTTCCATGTTTTTCTTCTTCATCTTCTCTAACTTTTCTCTCTCAATAATTCTACTTCTTTTTTAAAAATCTGATTTTTTTAATCTCAAATCTTTATTCAAAATCATTTCACTAATCACACTAACTAATATTAACACTAACTAATCATTAACCAAAAACAATCAGGAGGGTAATTTTGGTATTAATCTAAATATTTAGATAAGGGGTGACCTAGAATTACTTCTAATGTCTTACCCAAAATAAAACCATGGTCCCCAAAAAAACCATGGTCCCAAAAAAACGGTTCATATATAACGTTCCCACGAACGAGAAGGGTGACTTGGTCATTCATTTTGCTTGGCTTAGCTATAAATGTGGGTTGTTATCAACTTGTTCCTCTTCTTTTCGTTCGGCTAGGTTACCGTCGGAGAACATCAAAGAAGAAAAAGAAGTTCCTATCTGCTGTCTGCAATTAGGTCTCTCGATTTTCAGCCTTTAATTTAGGGTTTTGAGACAAGGGTTACGGTTTTCTATTTTCGGTGAATAGTTATGGAGGCCGGCAAAAAAAGACAGAAGACAGAAGGAAAAATGATAGATGATCAAAAATTGGGGAAGATTTTTGTCTTGGCCTATCCTTCTTTCTTCCACTATCACTGTATCGGTGATTTCGTGGCCAAATTGGAGGCATTTGGTTTGAGGATTAAAGGTAAATATGATTTTCTAATAAGAAGTTTATTTCTTTGATGTTTTTTTTTTTTTTTTTTATTAAATGTGATCTGAATTGTTGATTTCAAGTTATCATGCTCTCACATGTCTTCTTTTTTCTTTTTTCTTACAAGATATGAGATGTATGCACGTGACTGAAGATTTCGCTAGGAAGCACCTCGTTAATATTAATCGTATATCTGATGATGATGATAAAAGTCGACCCCTTGGGGAATTGCTTAACTACATAACTTCTGATCCTGTTGTTGCTTTGATTACGGAGGGAAATAATAACTCTTTTAATAAAGTTTTTAAATTGACATCCGAAAAGGGACTTCCCGCTGGCAAGTAAGCTTATAACTTTCAATTTATTTCATTATCTCTTTGTTGTTTGTATTTGTAGACGCCTTATTTATAAGTTGTGAAATAATGTTTAGAAGGTAAGAATTTAAACATGGTTCTCTAGTCTAGGATTTAAAATAGTTGTGGTTGTTTTATTACCATACAGTATATGTCAACTTTACATTCCATAACAACCTTTTTACCATACAGAATCCATGACAAGCAAAACTATTGTTACGCCGAACCTCTAGTCCCGTATAATGATAGAATTATAGGAAATCCATGGTATGCAGAAATGAGGTTATCTAGGGAGAAATCATTAATGATAACTGTCCATATGCATGATACAGCACTCTCTTTTATGTGATTATGAAAGCTGCATGCCAATTTAAAGAGCGCTGTTTCTGCGTGTATATATGCATAACGAAGCAGCCGAGATCTGTATATAGAAGAGTGAGATGTCGATGAACATTGAGGGCATTGAAGAAGGAGATCAAATAGCCAACAATCATAAGCCAGGACATGATCTTTGTAGAGGTTCATTCTTCAAATTCAAAAAGAATGAGTAGTTCACATCACTCACAGGTTTGCATGTTAAATTTCAATGGCATCAAGCCTCTGCCTTTTATGCTTCATATATCTCCATTTCTATGGTGACAGGACAGCGGCGGTTTACGCCAGCACAGGTCAGCAGGCGGAACTAGATATTAAGTTGTGGTTCTGTGAGGATAACATTGACCTTGATCGTACTAGGGGAAAGATCATATTCATGCTTCCAGGGGAGCAAACATACGGCCCACTGAACACAGTTCGAATTGGAAAGTTATTAAAGCAACATCCGTCTTACAAGTCAAAAAAGTAAGCACTGTTTCAGAGTTCCGAGTATGTTTTAAATAAAAAATTTCTGATGGGCAACGCGTCAATCCTGAGCTTTTTCTTAGAATGATATTCACTTGACTTGCTAGGTAATAAGCTGACTTCTTAGTTTGCTCGGCTTTTATAGTGCTCCAAGTTTTATACTTAATACTTGCAATAAGTAGTTTCCCTTATTCCTGGTTAATCACCTTTTCCAGTTACTCATAATTTTACTTTTCAGGGACTTGAAAAACGTTTTTCTCATGGAAAATATGTGCGTCTTCGTAATCAAGCCTTTAGCTTTGCATGAGAATTGCGTTGGTGAGATTTTAGATGCTATCGAGTCCAACTCTTCTGGCTTAAGAGGTGTGCTAGTAACCCTGCATCTTTTGGTTTCATCTTATCACGTGTTGATGTCATGCTCAAATTCTGTTTGATTGAACTCTATCTTAGGTTTGAAGCTTGTGAAATGGGAGGCTGATTCTGGTTCTTTGAGTAAAACTGATGATGATGAGTACTGTGTTGCCGTGGTTGCTTTTTGTGTCAAACCAAGCCTCAAAATCCTTGATGGGAATGTCAAGAATATCCGCTATGATGAGGAAGTGTTTCAGATTGGCAGGTAAAACATATATTAACTATTTGTGAACGTCAAAAGTATTTTCTTTTTTATATACAGGGTGTTTCTTTTAAGACTCCTTACATTGGTTCATTTGTCCTTCTGTTTTACGCGTAGGGACTATCTTGACCAAAGCAAGCCGGGTCAAGGAGTATTGGAAGCTGCTAAAGAGTTTTTCGAATATGGTTTCAATTTTTGGGAAAAAAATTCAGATCACATTTCTGGTTGTATGTTTGAGGCATCATTTGTTGGCCTCAAGTCGCTGCATTAATGAAGTGTATATGTTCTCTTTGGTAATTTGTCGGTTGGAAGACTTTTTATTTTGTGGGAGCGTAAAACACGCTCCTGTACTTTGTTTTTAGTAATCAGTATTACTGCCCCTGCTACTTTTGTTGCCTGCTATTTTGTAATATGCATCTCTATCTTTCTTTAATGTGATGTCATGAGAGCATTAGAATCTCTCGGCTTTTATTAAAGAAACTCAAATGTCGTTTTGTATACGAATGGACGGGAGTCGAGCAACAATATGTGGCCCAACTCCCCTCTGGATAGCCAAACCTACCTTATGAAAGAGAACCACCTATTTTATTATCAAGGTCGTAATTAACTAAGCAGTTCTTCAATCTTTTCAAGAAGACGACCATATCCTCACCAAGTTCGCCCAAAGTAGTGAAGGCCAGAACACTGAAGTTGTATCCATGGGACGTGCATTTATCCAGATATTTATTGCGCTTTCGAACCACAGCCGCCTTGATTGCATGTCCGGGTGTAAAAGCACGGATTCCTCCTCCTGAAAAGGGCGAGACCCCGGGAACATCAAAGCATGTGTCAAGGCCATTCTCCCAGTTGTGGATTAGTATGTCAGCGGGTGCCGAGCCGTCGGACATAAACCCAAGATCCACTTCCTTCCTAGCTGATACACCAGCTCGCTAACAAATGTCCAAGATGACATCCCTAACCAAGTCATGACGAAACTTCAGTCCGACACCACTAGCACAATGGAGGGCGTGATCTCCGAAGATTTCCATGTCTCTTTTGCAGCAGGCACAAATACTGCCTTTGTCAAACAGGGTTACAGGGGTATGCCTAGACGGTATTGGGATACGGCCCTGAACTGATGAGGCCCAATGGTTTGGTTCAACCCAGCAATGGGAATTGCCTTCAAGTAGTCCATAGCATGATCAATCTTATTGCTCTGCCATAGGACTGCATCTCTGTCGGACATAGCAAACTTGTAGAAATGCTCTCTCTTCACAACTTCAAAATACTGTGCCGCCAATTTCTTCATGGGATGTAGGGGGACAAAGTTGATATTGAAAGTCGATGGAGAAAAACCACATGTTTGCATATACTTGGAAAGAGCAGCCTGGAAGCTACGGCAAGGTGTTGGGCTATCAACGGAACTTAAAATAAAATTATGGAGTTGTTGGGTTTGTATGCATGATGCGAGATAACAGATGAGCTGGTATCTGCCATAGTATATACTCCAAAACCACCGTCCTTAATGGGCAGTGTTGTTGTCCGCTGCTGTAAAGTTCCGAAGCCGGCGCCAACACCTGTAACCAACTGCCGCAAGAATTGTAGCAGATGCTGATCGAACACGCTTGTTGCTGGCTGCAATACTTCAGGACTCGTTGTTCGCAGAGTGAATTATAACTTGGAGACGCCGGTGCAGTTTTGAAAGAGCAAGAGCTCGCACTGTGGGTCTTTAAGAGTCTTAACACATTCCATAAGGCCAACAATTTTCTCAACTCTCTGCATAATCAGCTCGCTGCAATAATTGTCTTCTAAACCGATAGGACCGTCAAGCAATTTAACATCTCTGGAGGGTCTGCCAATGTTATAAGGGAATACACCTCTCTCCAAGCTCCTGGGGTCTGTAGTTGGCTAAAAGATTTTGGTCTTTCTGATGTTCAAATGTAGCCCCCGTGCACTACCCTCTTGTTGAATAATATTGAGAGCCTTGGAAACTTCCAACGTGTCTGCAATAATAGTTCCATCGTCTAGGTACCATGCGTGCAGGTACAAGGAACAATTACTGGAAATGTTACACACTAGAGGATGCAGTGCAAGGGAAAACAACAAAGTCCCAAGAGGGTCTCCCTGCTGCACACCCTGAGTGGAAGATAAAATAGACTCACTGTAATATAATCATGCAGGCTTGGCATAACAGAACTCAACCCATCTTGATATGCTAGGACAACGATCTCTGACTTCCTTAATTAAAGTTGATCTATCGACCACATTAAAGGCATTGGAAAGGTCAATGCGCATTATGGTTAAGTTGTATTGCGTACCTTTCAATTTGAGAAGTCTATTAGCAGAGTGCAAGATACTTTCACCACCGCACGGAATGCCAACCCCAAACTGGAAATTGCCCAAGTAGCTTGCCATTTCTTTACACACTGATGTTGCGACCAATTTAGAGCATAGCCTTCGCAAAATTGTCCCAATGGCAATAGGTCTCAAGCCTCCGTCAGGCTTCAAGAGAGGTGGAAGTGGGGCACTGGCGATGTACTCGCCAAGAGCAAGAGGGCAGTTGGCAGAGAGCCACAGGTTAACAACCCCAGCAATGGAGGTGAGCAATTCTTCTGAGACTGCAGCAGCGGATCTACTTAAGGCATCAAGTAGGTGCTGAGCTCTCAACCCATATCTTCCACAAGATGTGCCTTCAGGGGAAGCTTCTAAGTGCAGACAAGACAGTCGACCCATCCACTGAAACTGGCGCAGCGTCAATAGTGGTTGAAGGGATTAAAGGAGAGGAGCCGTAGGGTGCTTTTGTTGAAGCTCAGACAACGTATCCTCATTGTAAGGAGTGACACCATTAAAAGAAAAAATTCTGGATGGTTGCCATATAATGCCCATAGCTTAGCTTTTTCTTGCAAGCCTGGGCATTGGATTTTTTCTTCTTCTTAGCACCATTAGATTTTTTTTTATTTTTTATTTTTCAAACAAAAACATTGTCGGTAACCACCCAATCTCCTAAAGTAGGTACTTTTTCATTTTAGCTCGAATAAGGTAATTTTCTATCAATCTAATCCCCTAGAGTAGGTTTCAATAACATGTAATCACTCAAAAATTCAATTTTTTGAAATCAAAGTTCTCAAGATTTATAAGAATCGGTCTACGTCAACGTACTTGTACACCGATTTCATTTAGAAATGGTTGTTGTTCATGCCCAGAAAGACCAATTGTCCTGGATGGGCATTCTGGCCGGAGAAAATTGAACCAGAACCTGTCTATGTTAATACCCACATAGCAGATAACTGTTTTTCTATTGTTTTTTTTTTTTTTTTTGGTTTGAATCGGATTACATGAGCAATTATATAAATCGGTTCCTATTGTACAATGTCAGGCATCGACTTTTATGCGGGTATCGTGTAAACCGATTATGGTTAACCCATTATTTTCAGTTACTATTTGATCATAATGAGTATGAATCATACTCAATTTCAGTTCGAGTACAAATGAAAATAATTTTTTACCTAAATTGAAAATGCGTATGGTTTTGCACCCAATTTGTAAACGAGTATAACTTTATACTCGAATTGAAAACGAGTATAACTTGTCAAACGATCTGAAAATGAGTATGAAACATACTTATTTAACTCGAATATAAATTTTAGTTTTATTCGATGTTTAAGAACACATAATTTACCGATAAAAAAGAAAAAATATACCCAGAATCGGTTTATGTTCATGCCCATATAAACCGATTCTGGATAAAAGCAAATTTCAAAAAATTTCCGTATATTTTTGAAGTTACAATTGGTTGATACCAATGTCAACATAAACCGATTCAAAGTTGGTGCTCGTCAAAAATTTTCAAAATTTTAAACATTTCTATGTTTTCACGATTCATTAACACAAGACAATTTCACATCTAATAAGATATTTTTACTACTAATCAACTAAATTAACGATAATTAATCATAGGAAAATTATCCATTAACTAAAATTGTTGGATATGAGTTTTTGATTTTATTTCAAAATATCTTTTTTTGTCTTTTAGTCCCCCCAAATAAAGTGTATAAGCCCCAAGTCTTCGTGGAGTATCATTAACCTATGCTCATCAATCCAAGTCATTTAACTATCATTATTGCTTCAGCTAGAATAATGATATGTCGCAGTCATCAATGACTTAATTCAGCGTTTATGGTCCACAGAGCATGTTGTTGTTCCAACAAGCACTTCATGCTTCATCCATCAGAACTTCGACTGTTCAGTTCATCGATTAAGATTCATAGTCTTAGGTCAAAGACACGTCTGCAAAGCAAACTTTCACATGAGACATCAAGTCATGTCAGATAAGGGGATATCACTAGGGTTTTCATCTGGCAGCCTACAACACGTGTGATGTGAGGCATATCCACGATAAGAAATGTGAGTGAAAAGACGAGGGTACCCAAATATACCTCAATCTAAAACTTTTCCACCTATAAGTCCTTTCTCCGAAAGTGATTGTCTATCGACTGAGTCGAGACAATGCAAAAAATCGGTTCACACTTTGTGTGATCGTCTATGGATACGAGATCGAGACAATACAAAAACAAAGTGTGTTTAGTTGATAATAGGTTCGGACTTAACCAAACACTATAGGATTGCTATCAAGTAAATAGGAATTAAAGTTTGTGTAATATAATTTAAATTATAATAACAATAATTATAATTGCAGTAAATAAAAGTAAATGACACAGCAAGATTTTGTTAACCAGGAAACCGCAAATGCAGAAAAACCCCGGGACCTAGTCAATGAATCATGATTAGAAATATCATAGTAGTGTTTAAGCAATTAATTGGCTTCCATATAAACCCTAACAAACGATTTAGCAAACCATAGAGAAAAAGGAAATCAAAACAACAAACCCTTCTCTTATCTTCTTCACGGCTGCCTAGCAGCACCCAGCTGGCCTACTCCCCTTCTCTTGAAGATTTTCTTTCTTTTTATTCTTTTCTTCCTCACGTCACAAAAATATTACAAGCCAACAAGAGCGCGCCACATCATACCTTCCGACACCACCGTTCTCCAAATCCATTTCGTACTCATTCAAATCAAGAGATTTTGTTTTCGTATTTTTGAACAAAATGAGACATAATATCAAATCTCTTCTCAGCCGTAGCACCAGCTCCTTCCAAATCTTTAACCACAACACCGACTGCACCAGCTCGACAATACTATTCCCTGACCATGTAACTTCTCGACCACAGCTAATTTCCAGCTCCGGTAAATCCACACCAGCATCTCAATTCATTCACCCTATCAGCAGTTCCATGCTCCATCGACTGCATATTACCTCTTATTTGATCTCAGTCCATGTTCAACTCACACACGAGCAACACCATTTGGACCAAACCCATCTCCTTTTGTCATCAATTTCACAACTCTTGATGTGTCTTCATTCACATCTCCATTCAGTAGCAATTCTCCCATCTACTTTTGCTTACTGTGTTCTCGCCATCTATATCTTCTTCAACTGATTGCAGAGAGATGCTGCCATTCGAAAAACCATAGCTCCATCCATCGGCACCGTCGACCAAACCCAGTTCAATTCGAAGTCCCAACTCCAGACACAACCAACTATAGAAATCGAAGCCACCATTGTCACTAAACCCATCAGAGCCATCGTCTCCAATTAATTCAAATCATATTCATCACCTGTATCTTCACGGAAACTGCCAATTCTCTTCGTCTGTTGCGCAGCTATCTATCTAAACCTTTCGGCCAAAGAAAAAATCTGTGGCATTGAGATAGTCAACTTGGATGTTTTCAAATTCAGGCTAAGAGCTTACTAGACTCGAGCCAATCCATCTTCATTCGAACCAACAACCCATAACCATTCTTCACCAGTGATACTTGTCTCGTCGCTGCCAAACTGAACCCATTACTGCCAATCTTTCCATTGATGGTTTTAAACTCAACCCAGACAGCAAACTTCTCTTCTTTCAGGCCAACTACCAAATAGGTTGTGTACAGTTTCTTGTAAGCCTCTTCAGTCCATCTGCAATTCTATCACAGAGCAACCATCATTGCAACTGTATGCGTCACATAACACCCATCATTCACCGTGTTTAACTCTCGACACAGCACCATACACACCCATTTCCATAATCTGTACAAACAATCCACCACTGCCAGCACCTGATTTAACCCATCTTGAACAATCAGTACCCAATCTATTGCCGATCTGATTATTGTAATCTCTATCTCACTCCATGGCTATAGTTAAATCTAGTCATCCCTTTCCCTAAAAGAGTTCCAATTTCGACATCAACCACCGATTTCAATTCGTCGTTTCATTCCACTTCCTTGAAACCCCTTTTGTTTTGATAAGAAAAACGAAGATGTTGGATTAATCACAAAGCACAAAAGAGTGTGGTGCCACGTAGCCTGCTTTGTTTAACAAATGAAGAGAAATTCTTTGGTTCCATAGGTCTGCCAGATAACTTTAGTGGTGCTGATATATACTGAAAATACCAGGCCAGCCACACTTAGTTAGGCTCTCTTGTCATGAGTAGTAACATTGGCAATTTGGTAGTGAATGCCATTATAACTCCATAAATCGCCATTGATCGGATTTCTTGTACTATCTACAAAAGCACTAAAATAATGTTATTCTTATAAAAGGGGAAGGAGATAGAAAATAGGGAGAAGAAGAATAGAGAATTCCATTAATATATGTGTAGAATACATTGTATAAGCCTCTATTTATATAGATAGAAGACTTGGTGTCCAAGACATGTAAACCCTAAACTTAGACACAAAGGGCATCTTAGTAAATAAACAATGGTTTATAACACTCCCCCTGATGACCACTGTGGCTAAGTCATTACAAGCATACCAGGAAAACTCAGAAGAGAAAAACCTGAAATTGCTTAAGCATGTAAAGACTCAAAAAATTGTTGGACACACAAATGTTGCCTCGTTAAAACCTCGTCAGTAAAACCCAATGGGAAAAAAACTTGGACAAAGGAAAAAAAACACAAATATCAACATTTTGAAATAAAATAAAATGTCATGTTGCCTCGTTAAAACCTTGTCAGGAAAACCACATGGGATAAAACACAAAACAAAGGAAAAAGAGTACAACTTTTGAAGATTATGGATGCTAACTCAACTATATGAGTATTACAGAAAATGAGCATCAAAATCATAATTCTAGTCTATCTCAAAGACCAGTTTAAGCAAGCATAATTCTAACTGCAGATTTAAGAAAGAAAGATAGAAATAAAATAGAATTTATGTTGCTAAAGCGTGGATTTTTGTGTTTTTAAGGACTCCTCAAGAGACCTATAACGTTCAAGTCATCAACTAATTAATCCGGATTTTTGGTGTTGTACCAAATTTCTAAAAACACATTGAGGATTGTTCAACCTGACATAATCAAGTCAGATGGTTTGTCTAAATATAATTTGAATCCTACAAGGATTACAAATTTGAATATGTTCCCTGATTACATTTCTTGTGTGAATGCAATATGAATCCTTTGAGGACTACCACGCCAAATGCATCAAACATGGAGAACAAAACTTTATTGAATCAATCCCAGGGTCAGAGAAAAAATACAACCCTCAAATCGTTTTTACAATGAACAAATTTCTCGTATAACAACGCAATATATGACTACACCGACCTGTAATTATTAATAGGCTAGGAATGTTTAAGGTGTTAAGTTTTGGATCCAAAATTGCGTTGATCGAGAAATTAATCCAACCTAATTGGATTGTATGCCAACCAATCACATTGTCGATATTCCTCTGCAGAGGGGTTCACAACCACCATTTTTATTATTTCAGTAGCTACACTAAATGAATATTCGACAACATTTAATTAAATATGATCCCACACAATTCATAGAATTACTGGTACCAGTACCCGCAGGCATTATAATCTCCCGATCTTCCAGTAGGAGATATGAGCGAGAATGTGGATCTTTTTCATAGACTCTGTTGGAGCACTATATGTAGCCTATATAAAAATGCTACATGATTACTAGATGTGATTGAATTTACCTTTTAAAACGGCATAATTAAGCTTATGGGAAATCTAATTGAGATATTTCCACGCCTATTTAATGGCATAAGCTTAAAGAAATCTAGATGAAATATTTTTACGCCTGGTAAATGACAGCCTTTTTCGATTTGATCAAGATGGGAGAGAAACTGATATAACTTTGAAGTTAATTAATACCAACGTTTGGTAGTGTATATTCTCCCCCTGATTATGGCGAAAATATTTTCATCTCATATACGAAAATAAGTTTTGTAGAGTATTATCCGATTAATTCGAGGACATATACTCATAATAATTTCTGGATTATAAACAACTCCAGTTGGACGATGAGATTCTGATTTAAAGAGCCATAAAAGAAATTGGCCTAAAAATAAATAAAATACAAAATTAACATCAACCAAGGACTTTATCGGCTATAACCAAAAACATATAAAATATGTAAATAAATCTCCATATAATTGCGTGAACTCTAAGGCCAGTGAGACAAAGATTTGGATTGTGGACACTTTATTTTCCAAAAAAAAAAAAATTAAATTTTAAGATCGATTTAGTCACTACAAGGACTAAAGATATATAGGCTTACAAGCCGGGTGCACCCTTTGATCTTATGTGTCCTTCGGTGTTCCAACAACAAGTGGAATAATCCGAATTTTGGAGATTATTATCACGAGGAAACAATAATTGCTCAATATCCCTAAGGAATGCAACAATTCCTTGTTTTATTGGTATTTGTAATAGTAACGATATTTTATATATCCCTTTGAGATCGATAGGCAAAAACCATACTTAATTGGCTTATTTGTTTCTTCTTGAGAAAGATAAAGAAATTATTTTCGTTATTGAATTTAGAAAAATCCATTATTGGTTGAAGAATTCAATCCTTATTGGCAAAAATTGAGATAATATGCCAATTTAGTTTCTGTCATCTTATAAAAATGATGGAGGAAAACCAATACCGATTGGGTCTGTATACGGTACACCAAAATTGCATTGACAAAAACTTAAAGAAAAAAAATGTCGTATTGGTCATCGCCTATGGAAAATCCATTATGTATTTGAGTTTGGTTTTTAAATCACATGATCTTCATCAATTGACAAAGATACCAAATTAATTGGCCGGAGGTTTTTCAACCATGCACGTAATTATTTACCATAAAGGTTTTACCATATTGCGATAACACCAATCTTTGGTGATTACAATTTCAGTAAAAGAATAGAAATTATAAACCGTTTTTAGATGGATTTATTTTTTCTTTTCTATATAAAAAAATAGAGAAGAAAATATCAATTTTGGTGATTACGATTTCATTAGGGGAATAGAAACCGTAAACCATTCTCCCTTGGCTTCCCAAAAGAGGGGATAAGAGAAGAAAAGAAAGAAACTTATTGAAAAAGATTGATCATATCAGTCTAAAGAAAATCTCTGGATGGTAAAATATATATAAAAAAAAAATAAAAAAAAAATTAAGATTGTAGATAACTTGAGTACCGATTTTGTTTTTACTATATATAGATTGATTCATAGCCTTAGCTTTTCAATTGTCCCTCCTTGTGATGTACTGTAGGACATAAAGTCCACACGTAGCTTTGTGTGCCATCCAATAGAACAGGCGTACATACAAATACAAAAACCAAAAGAAATTTAGAGTTAGTGGTCATTATATAGTAACAAATACAATAATAACTTAACTGAGAGACAGAAAAACAAAAGAACTAAGTAAAAAATAGAAAACCGTTCACGGAGTAAACTCTTCCCTTTATTAACTTTTCAAAACTCGTATGATTTATCCCTCGAGAAGACGAGTTTAATATCTATTCGTACTTGTTTCGATGGGATTTGTCTCCGTTAAGAGCAATCACGCTGATAACGTCTTATAAAAGGGGAAGGAGATAGAAAATAGGGAGAAGAAGAATAGAGAATTCCATTAATATATGTGTAGAATACATTGTATAAGCCTCTATTTATATAGATAGAAGACTTGGTGTCCAAGACATGTAAACCCTAAACTTAGACACAAAGGGCATCTTAGTAAATAAACAATGGTTTATAACAGTTATTAGCCAAAATATCGAGTCCTAACTAATATAATTATGGATATAAAATGTAGCACCTACGTGCTTATCATCTATCCCCAGACAGAGGCAACGTTTTCTTATTCTATAGATTGTACTTTGGTTCTGATTGTTGAAGTTCCTTACCACTTTATTCGCCACATCTTCACTTTCAAAATACAGAGCAACAATCGGATTACTCCTAGCAGTTAGAGATTTTCTTCTTGTGGTTCTGAATTTATTAAATCTTGTTTTTCCTCAAATACAAATGATGGGACTGCTTTGAGACCGACAGATTCCTGTTCAATATCCATGGAAATTTAACATCACAGGGAAGTTGATAAGTAGAAGTTTGAGTACCAAAACTATAAATTAGGTCGGAGACTCGAGTTGAATTTGTAGAATCTTCTTCTTCGCTCTTCATTGCTTCCATAACCCTAACTTCTTCTACCAGAACATTCAAGGAAGCAACAAAAGACACAGAGAAGGAGAAGAAAAGAAAAGAAAACCGGGAAGAACTCATATTTTGGGGTTCGATTAGTGAATGCTTAATTATTTAAGGGGTGCACAAATAATAAACCAAGTCAAATAGTTAGACACATTATCACATAACTAGGCAATGCGGGTCAACGTATGGTCCAAGTACCAAACGCAAAGGCTGGACAAATGTTAGACCAAACCCAGGTTTTGGTCAAAACCTGAGTACCAAAAACCAATTACAAGAGATATGTATTGTTGGATTGAAAAACAAAAATGGAAAATAGAAAGTGAAAAGTCATATCTTAGGCTTAGGCTGAGTTTGGTAATGCTTATTTTTTCTCAAAAGCACTTTTAAAACCTATATATGTCAATAAATTTTGAAGTTGGTGTTTGGTAAAAAAACTAAAGTGCTTTTTATCCAAAGCACTTCCCAAATTCCTCAATTTTTAAAAGCTGAGGAGGAGGAGCTTTTAAAAGCTACAAAAGCATAAGCTGTGGTCCCACATAAATTTAATGCTTGATTTATCTTTTTATCCCTACTTTATTTTATAAATGACAAAAGTTACCCTTAAATTTATATACAATCAATTTTTTACTATTTCTTATATTGCATTCTTTAAATATTATTATTTCGAACTACCATGAGTGATATGTCTGTTTTAGTCATTTTGATTGCTTTTTTAATCAGCTTTAACTTTAATTAATATTTTACCAAACGTCGTTGCTTTTTCTCACGGTACTGATAAAGACAAAGAACGCACGTGAGAAAAGTGCTTTTACAAAAGCTGCAGCAATACCAAACTTCTACCGATTGCTGTTATTAATTCTTGGAAATCATCTTCTACCGATTTGGAGTAGAATTACTTTTTTTTTTTCGTAAGATTTTGATGATTCTTCTTATTGTTACCATTTTAACGGAAATTTCACAGAAAATCTAAAGTTTTCAGTGAATTCTTAGATGATTCAGTGTGAGAATACCATAATTTTGATGATTCCAGCTAAACATTATTAGAATATAATAATTCTTAGATGATTCAGTGTGAAAATACATAATTCTAATCAAATATGGACCTCCGGCAAAACATAAAATACGAATGGACCCTAGGAAAACTAACTTTATGGGCCTAGGAACTATCGCAATTTATATGGACCGGACATGGGTGGTATCCAATCCACGGATTTTACTCGTTGCTCAGCCCTACCCGCAGAGCCGGGCCCGAGGGCGTGCAGGCCGTGCGACCGTACAGGGCCCAGCTCTGTGGAGGGCCCTTTTCTCCAAGGATGTACAAGGAGTCGAACGCGTGACGTTGGGTGAGAAAGGTAAGTACACGATCCACCAGGCCATGAAACTGATTTTGTTATTTATTTCATCCCTTGAATTATACTTAGACATGGATCTTTATCTACATATACCACTATACCCATGGCTATATGTTTTGAGTTTCCTTCGGGTATTCTTGTTCTTGTAGATGGACATTAACAAAAAGAGTTACTACTCCCGTTTAACTTAACGTTTTAACTAGCACACCATTGTCTATAATTTTGCAATTATTGACATTTTTTGCTTACGCTCGTTGTAAAATTATCAAAAAAATATATTTGACCTTATAAAAGGCCCTACGATTTTTTTTCGCACAGGGCCCTTCTAGGCACAGGATCGGCTCTGCCTACCCGTTAGCCTCGAGTATTTAGGGTTAGGTTATCACTTTAGGTTATCAATCTTTCGTCCACTGACCGCCACCTTTGCTCACTTCCGCAGGTAAGTTTGTTTCAGGCTTCGTTTCAGCATTTAATATTCTCTGTAATTCCTCTATCCTTGAAGCAGTGAAGAACTTCAAACTCTGTTTTGGGCCTATTTTAGAATTGGGAAATAAAACGTTGTGTAGTGTCTTAGGTTTGAATGAGAGCTCCTGGTGTATGGATTGGTGTTGATTCTTGAGGAGCAAGGGTTTATTTACTCATCTATTTAGTGAAATTGGGTTTACTTGTAGGAGTTAACTTTTTCTGAACTAGCGATCTAGTCATAAGTGAGGAACTTGAAGGGTTTGAGTGAGGATATTCGTGTTTGAAGTGAGTTTTTGGTTATGATAAAAATTGTTGTAGCGTCGAATGACTGAAAGTAGCTCTGATTTTTTGTAGGGTTTTGTTTTTATTGTTTTATGCTCAACTTTTTAGTCTGTTACTTTGCTTTCTATGTCATTTTTACATAGTTTGATCTGCGTTATGAAGAACAATTTCTGTAGTCTAATGGAAAACCCTAGAAGTGAAAAGTCTCACTTTTACTGCAGGCAGATTTGCAGATTGCTAGAGGTTCAGGTGATGGCGTTATCGGATGCTGTGAATGCAGACGCCATTTTTCAGACTTTATCCCAGCGATTGAAAGTAATTATATTAGTACTCTTGATTTTGGTTTTTCCGCTTATATTTGGTGTATGTACTATCTGTTGGGAGGTTGAGTGGAAATCATGATTTGTTTGCAGCAAATATGGGATGACGCTGGTGCGACCTATGCTGAACGCAACCAAACCTGGTCTGAGATTGACCAGGGTTGCCAGGACGCTTACATGAAAATAATTGATCAAGCTTCAAAGTTGATAGCACGCCCTTTCAGGGTTATGTTGGCAGATGCCACTTACCCGACTTTATTGCAGAAATTAAAAGTAATTATCTTAGCCAATTTAACACTCATAATTTGATTTTTTTTCTTTTCTTATAATTGGTATGTACTCTTCTCTCGGTAAGTTGAGCACAAATCATGATTTGTTTGCAGGAAATACGGTTCAGGGATGATGAGCTTGTTGAAGAGGGTGAGAATTTGTTGTGTCAAATAGAGAAGGAATGCGTTGGCGTTTTCAAGAAAAAAGTTGATGAGGTTGCAAAGTCGAAAGAAGAACTTGTCAAGTTGGTGGATCGTTTAGAAGCGATTCTTAGGCAACATGGTCGCACAGTAGTGAGTAAACACTAGCTTTACACCTAATTCCAAACTATTCTCTGATGATTTCTTCAGAAGCATGTGGTGGGATAAGTTTACAAACTTGCAGTTCACAAGTTTAATTGAATAGTATAAAAATTTAGCTACTGTAGTTTGGTATATCCTCATTAATATGTTCTATAGCCCAAGTTGACAGGGACACCCCATTATAAGTTAGACTACCTAACAATGCAACTAGTTGAGCTAGAAAAGGAGACGGGGCAGAAGTTTGTTATTGAATTGGAAACCCAACCCAATGAGCTTCAAGAAAAGGTATCATGCTTCACCCCAGTTTATGATCTAACATGTAAAAATTGTGGTTGGTTTACTGTTTGTTACTTGTGAAATTGTAGGAACAACAAGCAGCTTTACTTTCAAACATGAATGATGAAAGCACAGTTTATGAGAATGATTTAACTGCCAAAATGATTGATGAATTTGATCCTAAGCTTCAGGTAGAACATGCTTCACCCGGTTTATTGTTTGTTACTCGTGGAAATGTGTTGAGGATAATATTTCATTCAACGAAAGACTTCAAGAAGTTATCTTTGTGCTCTTTGTAAATCAAATAGGGAGACTACCTAACACATAATTCGGGAATGCTCATATGCCAGAGTAATCTAGTTTAGTGTGGCTGGTTCTAGAACTACTTTTTTTCTTTTCTTTTCTTTTTCTGAAAAGGTATAGAACTAATTCTGATAGTTGGCTTCTCTTGAAGATTGGATAAATATTGAAAACAATTCAAGCCATCATTCCTTTTCTAAGGACCTCAGCTATAGATCATGAAGAGAAAGCTAGTGCTGTTAAAATGATATGCCATAGTCCATAATGGGTTCCACCCATAAGTGACCATGTTAAAATGAATTTGTGTGATAAAACTAAAACTGGTGGCTATGGACTAATTATCTGTAACTGTGCAGGTGAACACACGGGATCAATATGTACCAGTGTCAATGTAAATTTAAGACGAGTGCTTGCCACTGTTAAATGGTTTAGTTCTCTTGGTCTGGAAAAGATAATCCTAAGGACAGCCTGACAACTGCAATTCAAACAGAAGCTCCGTTATGTCCTGGGAATTAGGGGAAACATTTAAGATATTTTTGTATTTTTTAAATCTTCAGCCTGCTGGTCGTGTAAGAACACAAATAGACTTGTTAATAAGTGTGCACAATCTTTACTTTGGCGAGCAACATTTTGAAGCAACTTCAGCTTTCTTAAAATTATGTTTAGTTAATTTTTGTTTTTTTCATCGTTTCTTCTTTTTTGATACTAGCATTAGCGTTCAGTTAGCTGAAGAAGTTGTCATGGAAAAAAGTGCATCCAAAAGGTTTCACCTATTTGCTCCCACACTTTTCTTATTTGCGAGCATTGACTGCCACCCCTACTTATCCTAAATACCGCCTATACATTTTTGCATAAATCCCAGATACCACTCGACTTACTCTACCACGGACCGCCTTCTTCTACATTGGCCACCACCGTCGCTTGTTCGATTTTTGGTACTTATTTTATAGACAATCACATTCAACAAAAATTATTTCCGAAAACAGCTAAATATTGAAAACCGAATATAAAATATGAATAATCAGATTTATAAAATAGCAACTTGGAATATTAATATATCTTCTCAGTTCACGGTTGTGCCAGCTAAATCTGCTAGATAATGACGTATTATCATTCAACTTTGATTCAAACTACCAAATATTCTATAAGTCAGCAACCTAAAACCTCGTCAAAACACGAAATTTTAAAGAGTTACTTTAGAACTACAATAATGCACACAACGTTAGAAGATCCACAAAAAGTTTCGAAATTTGTGGCAGACAATGAACAGATGCACAACAAGAACTGTAAAGATAATACACCATATCCCATCTGCCAACCTTTGAATGATTAATTACAGTGTTACAGTTGCTTATCAACCCTCTTTTGAAAACAATAGGCCTATAGTTAAATTAAGCTAGTAAGGAAATGACTGAAAGATTACTGAATAGAGCATTTGGTTAGTGCACCAGCATGAAGTTCCTAAGGATTTGATGCAATATGGAACTAATCTAATGTGGCACATGGTTAAGAACCAACTTCAACAAATAATAATTACCTCATTGCAATGTCTTGAGCAGATCACTTTCATCAAGCCTATCAACTTTGACTAAGGATTTCACATAATCAGCAAGTGCTGACGGGCTAGTATGCAGTGCAGGCTGACCCTTGTATAGTCTTATGACCCCTTCAGGATCATTTCGGCAGGAGAGCTCTCTAAGCATTCCCACATTTATAGAAAATAATGTTCTGAACCTTCCATTATCACTTGACAAAACCTACAATTGTAACAAAGGCATGCATGGTTTTTGATAGTTGACCTCTACCATAGTTTTGTTGCCTAACGTATAAAAACTAATACTGAGAACCTTAAAGTTCAATGAACAACGAGCTTCACAAGTTCATAAATTGCACCATTTTCTAGAAATAATATTACAAGAGCAAAATCTTACTCCCTCCGTCCCACATATATAGGCGGGGGACACAATTCTCTTATATTAAGAAAAGAACATTGGATTCATAATATTTTATGTTTTTTCATGTTTTACCCCTTGTCCTATTAGTAACACAATTATCTATGCACCATAAATAAGGGTATATGTAGAAATATTCATCTAGGAAATAGTAGACCGCCTATCTAATGGGACAAGCAAAAAACAAAATTCCGCCTATATAATAGGGACGGAGGGAGTAGTTAGGATCACAATGAGTTTCCTACCTCTGCCTCATCGTTCAGATCCTTCTTCTTCTGCTCATTTGACCAGTTCGATGTCTCTTCATCACCAATAGATAAATCGATAAATCCATAAGATAGAAATAAGTATTCATATGATGTGCCATCAATCCCTAATTTGAGCTCAATCCCTATTGCATATCAAGCTGCATCAACAAATAAAACCAACTTTAAACCAATACACCATACCATAAAAGAACACAATAACATAATCTTCATTTTAAAGTAGTCCCAACTGCTTCGCAAGTCGTCTTCTTGTTGCTCACATACGTTGCAGAATCCTTCCTATCTCCAACTCGCGGCTAACCCCAGTACTCGATAATTCCTGAGGCTGGAAGCATACATTGCTGTAGGGAACCCTGATATCATTGCATTCTATAGGACAACCTTAATTCCCTGAAAACGCCTGATCAGATTTAAATTCAAATTAGGTTGAAATCCAAAGTATATGAAATTCAAAAAGATTTTATGGGTAATATAGATCCACTGATTACAAATATGAACACTATTTTAAAATCAAATCAATCAATTTTAAGGTCAATTGAAACATAGTAACGAACCCTAAATTCTTTGATAAAAGTTTTTTCGAAATTTTTCCGTAATCTCCAACTCATAATGATAAGAATCACCAGAAGATAATAGATCGAAACATTGATTTTAAACCAAAAGAGGATTTCGAAGAGAAATCATAGTATTTGGTTTTGAAACTATAAACCAACTCTCCAAAAACTTATTTTCAGAGATCGGATCATCAATTCAATTGAATGAGAACTTATCTGCTTTGTGGGATTTGTAGATTTAATAGTTGTTAATTCTCCTTGACGATAATTTCTCGATCGATAACATGCATCAAAGTAGATATTGCTGGTCGAGATTTATAAGGAAATGAATTGTTGTCGACGGCGACGATGGAGATGGTGATGTTGCAGATGTGGTGGTTTCGGGGGCCGGTGGCGGCGATTGAGATGGTGGTGGCTGGTGGTTGATTGATTTTCTCTTTCAGTTTTTTCTCTCTCGAACTGAAACTAAAAACAACTTTACCAACAAATGAATGAAGACCAAAATGAAAAATAAAGGCTAAAACAGGAAATCAACAAAATATGTTTTGTTTTGAACTTTTCTTTCACCCTTCAAGGGCAATTGTGCAAGGCCCACCAATATGGAGGGTATTTATAACATTCCCATACAAATAAAAATCATTATTTTTTTCAATTGATCATATCAACAACCAAAAAATAGTGGTTTTGACCTGGTCAAAATTGGGTTTCGAACATGTCAAAAACACTTTTTAGAAAAAAATAAAAAAAATCAGATTTTAGTTCTTTTCATTTGGAAATCATTCCCCTACAACAATTTCAGGAAGATTTACAGTGAAATTCTTCAATTCTTCTTAGACAAAACTTTCAAAGTATATAACCATAAGGTTCTAAGAGACTTATAATACATGGTTATTTCATACATTGAATTATAAACACTAACCATCATTGAACTTAGGAAATTCATCATGAAATCATAAACTAAAGAGTTCTTACGTATACCTCTGAAACAGAATGAAGAAGAACAACAATTTAGGCGATATATGTAAATTTCTTAAGTTCCAAGTTGTAGCTAGAAGTATTTCTTAAATTCCAAGGACATACAAATTTTGTGCAGTATTAAAAGAATGACAAGTATATAGATATTTCCTAAGTGTAAAATAGGAGTAGTAGATACAATCTTAAAGGAACAAGACTTGGAGACAAGCTCAACATCATTCGTTACCTACATGCTCAAACAAGTATAGCTTCTTATTGCTTCATAGCCGGCCTCATAAATAGTGGCACTTCTTTTCGCATCCTTTTTCCTCCTTTTGCATCTCTGCAATCTCCGTTGTTAGAATACGGGCATCCAACTCAAAATCAATTGGCAATGAGCCTCATTAGGTCTAACACGTGGACAATTAAATCGGGTGACGCGAAGTAAAGGCGCGGTCAAATGACTCGTCGCAAATAGCCTGCTCTGATACCATGTTAGAATACGGGCATCCAACTCAAAACCAATTGGCAATGAGTGGAGAGGCCCTAAGAGATTATAAACCGCATGATCTTAAATGCCCAGACAATGTGGGACTAATAATCTCAACATCCCTATTGCATTATTCTCTACTATTCGCCATTAAAATATTCCAATTAAAGTGCTAGCTGGTATCGGAGATATGTTTATTTATAGATATTGCTCATCACGTTTTTGTGATAGTTGAATCATACTAATTTTTCCAGTGATACAGCTAGCTGGCACCGGAGATATGTTTATTTATAGATATTGCTCATCACATTCTTTTGATAATTAAATCATAATTCCTGATTTAGAATATCTCTCAAGATTTCGACTCAACCAACGTATCATCATTTTTGATACCCACAGTTTACATGTGATGATTAATTAATCAAATGGTTGTTGGTTAACTTAATTAATAAAAAATCATCTATTTAATCACCATATCTCCCCTACGGGAATTATCAAACTTTTTCTAGACTTGTTTTGATTATCTAACTTTCCGGTCGAATTCCATCAATGGCGATTGAATGTCTTATCTTCGGTAACACCTCTGTTCTGTATACCTCTCTGAGATGACCAGCACTTGCCAAATTGTATTTAACTGCTGCTATATTTATGCGTTTTCGAATGCGTCTTTGCAGATCTCAACAAAAGTATGGTTAAAGCCTTTGACAAAAATATTGAAGGTGCAGAAAATAACAAAAACTTTTTCAAAATTATTTTCGAATACATCTGCTGCTTTCTGTTTGCATGTATTAGAGCTGATATTCATGTGTCTATTCTTACTACAATTGATTGGTTCAGTAACCCTTGGATTTTATTACTAATGTTGAGATTAAACATTTTGTGAAGATTTTCTTGTGGAAAAATGTGGAATGAACGAAGATAAAGCTTTGAGCATACGAAATGAGCTGCATACAACTCATGGAACCACAGCCACTCTTCGCGGTCTCAGAGTAATAATATATTCATGCTCTAAATTGTCATCAACAACAACAGTTACTATAAATTTCTTTTTTGAAATATTAATTTTATCTTACTTTTTCACTACAGGCTTTGGGACATAATATTGATCCTGATGAATTTTACAAGTAAGAATGCTATGATGAGAGTAACTTGATTTTTGCGACAACTCACGAGAATTTTGTTTGATTGAACACCATTTTCTTTTTGCTTTAAAAATACACAGTTTTGTTCATGGAAGACTACCATATGAAGTAATCAAATCAGATCCTCAACTACAAATACTACTTCAAAGCATCAAACAGAAAAAAACTCGTAAGCGCATTCAAACCTTAATTAGTTGCTTTTTTCAATAAGGTTTCGTCTCGAATTTGAAGTTTTCGTATTGGGTTGTGTATGTCTTGCAGGTCTTTACAAACTCACGAAGACACCATGCGATGAAAATTATTGAAAAGCTTGGATTCCAAGACTGCATTGACGATTATATAAGTTTCGAAACACTTAACAAGGATCTCCAAAACCAAACAAAAGCTAAACTCATTGATGAGCACAAAGTTGTTCAGAAACCTTCAATTGAATCCATGAAGATTGCTCTCGACTTTGTACAAGTTGAACCTCATTGCGTAGTAAGTAAAACAATGATATATATCATTTGATTATGTCACTACTAGTTCACCTGTCTTTTGGCGGGTACAAATATGCCACCCATAACTTTACCGGCTTAGTCAGCAGTGTAAGGCGGGTTCACCCGCTGGTTGAGTAAAATGTGTAGCTCAAAAATATGGCAAACCAGTGATTAACTTGATTTTCTACCACTACCAGCTTTATATAGATGATGACGAAGATAATTTTGCAGCTGCAAAATCTGTCGGATTTCGAACTGTATTGGTAAGTTCTTAAATTTGTATGATATATCAAGTTGAAGAATCAAACTCCATGGTTATAATAAGTATATGTTTTTGTAATAAGTATGCAGGTAAAAAAGAAAGTGAGTAAAGAAGCTGATTATGCAGTGGAGAACTTAGTTGATTTGAAACAAGTTATTCCAGAATTAGGGCTCTAAATTCCTCTAATGGAGCTCGGGTTCGACCAGCAAGGTCAAAAATTTGTATTGCCGTGTACTTCATTATAATTGTCTTTCTTTTCTTCCAGAGTTTCAATAATTTCTATGCTACTGGTGTTGGTTGCTACGGTGTCACCGTTTGTGGTCTGCGAGTGTTGTTGGTTGCTTCGGCGTTGTTGGAAATGATTTTGGGGTTAAAGGCTAATTGGGTATTGAATTTGAGTAAACAGGATCACACTTACGTTTATGGAAATGAACTTCTATTACTTTATCAAAACTTTGGGTCGTACAAGACCTTGCTTCTCTTACAAAGACTCACTTTCTCACCTTTACTACCCACTACGGGATTTCACTCAATTACTCACTTACACCTCACTTTGAGATATCACTCGATTACAACTTCACTTGCTTGCACTACCTCCCTATTTATAGGGTGATACAACCGTCCTAAGAATTCTCTAGATTTTCCTAGAGAAGTACGTTTTCCAACCGGCTACAACAAGTCCGAGATATTTCTAGATAGCTTGGACTCTAAGCTTTTGTACATTCGTGAATATTCTAGTAAGCTTGGGCCTTAATAGCCTTGAAGACGGACTAGCTCGGTCTACATAATTCTAGATTATTCTTGATTAATCCATGATCAAGTTTAATCTTTCATGATTTTGCTGTTGTTCCATGTTTGATTTTGCTATCGTTCCATGTTGGACTTTCACGTCCACAAAATCCTTGTGCATGGGTGCTTCTGTAACAGTGTTTGTGATTTAGTGGTTGACTGTAGCCTTTTGGTACCCAACTCATCTTCGGTTTATCACGTTTTCTTCTGTTGTTTTTCTTGCCATCATAATCTTCCTTGACTCCAAGCTTCTTAGTGTTACTCCTTGTCGCATTTCTCCATATTTTATTTTTCACAATTTCTGTAGCCGATTCACAACCTGCGGAGTGGCAAAATAGTGACACTGGATTCCCATAAATCTCGTTTAGACTTTTCGTTCACAATGGCCTTTCGCTCGAGCTTCCTTCTGATGATGACGATTCCACACGTTCCAATCTTGGAGGCGATTGAGGTGGTGAAACATCTTGAAAACCTGGTTCTGGCGGCATTTGTTGCTCTTCCTCTTCTTCCAGGATCGGGAGAAAATTATACTCTTTTTCTTGAACATTAAAGTCCCAAATGCCTTCTTCATCGAACTCTAAATCTCTACTTATGACGACCTTGTGGTTGGTCGGATCGTATAACTTGTATCCCCTGGATCGAGCATCATAACCGATAAATATGCACTTCGCATTCTTATCACGAGCATATGCAATGCTTCTGAATACTCGCAAATGTGGAACTCCGGGTTTAAGTCCAGCCCATGCTTCTTGTGGAGTCATGTTCCAAACATTCTTTATGGGACACCGGTTTATTAGATAAACCGCGCAATCAACCGCCTCTGCCCAAAACTTCTTGGGCAATTTCTTGCTCATCAACATACTCCGGGCTATGTTGAGAATTGTCCTATTTCTTCTCTCGGTAACTCCATTTTGTTGAGGTGTATATGGAACCGTAAGAGGCCGACGGGTTCCACTGTCTTCACAATAAGACTCGAACTCCTTTGAAGTAAATTCACCTCCTCTGTCTGATCTCATAGCCACAATTTCGAAGCCACTTTCTTTCTCTACAAGGGATTTAAATTTCTTGAAATTAGAGAAAACCTCTGATTTTTGTTTCAAGAAATAAACCCATGTCTTTCGACTAAAATCGTCGACAAATATGAGGAAATAGTTATTTCCACCATAAGAACTTGGCTTTAACGATCCACAAACATCTGTGTGAACCAACTCTAGTGGCTTTGTGGCTCTCGTCAATGTTTCCTTGGGAAAACTTTTTCTAAAATGTTTTCCAAGTAAACATCCTTCACACAACTGATCCGGGTGGTCTATTCTTGGCAAACCTCTAACCATCTTTTGCTTGGACAATAACTTTAATCCTCATAAATTGAGATGTCCAAACCTAAGATGCCATAGCCATGACGAGTCTTTCACACACGCTGTTAGACATCTCGCAATGTCATTTTGAATGTTCAAATAGAACATCCTATTCCCCGTCATCGGCACCTTGGAAATCAACTTTCCTCTCATATCTCTTATATAAAGACTAAGGTCCTTCATGCTCATCCTATAGCATTTTTCTAAGAGTTGTCCCAAACTTAGTATATTCATTTTTACATTAGGAACGTAATAAACGTCTGAAATAACTGAACGAAATATTTTATAAGTCAGCAACCTAAAACCTGCAAGCACTAGTTTATTGCTTATGGAAGATTATTTTTATTTGTCAATAGTATAAATAAAAACAAATATTAAATAATTACTTAATTTTAGTTTCATTTTTTGCTTGAATAATTACTTAATTTGTCAACAGTAAAAATAAAAACAAATATTAAATAATTACTTAATTGTTAAGTAAAATAATTTCTTAACAATCATAATGATAGTGGTAATTAGTATGAACATTAATATTATATAGTAAAAAAATTAATTATTTTTAAACCCAATAAAATTGAATAAAACTATCATGAGTAATATGTCTGTTTTTGTCATTTATTAAAACAACAATGGTTGAATGTGAAATTTTACCAAACACATTTTGATTGCTTTTTTAATCAACTTCAACATTAATTAATATTTTACCAAACGTCTAACTGTTTTTTTCTCACAGCACAGCACAGCAACGCACAGCAGAAAAGTGCTTTTACAAAAGCTGCAGCAATACCAAACTAAGCCTAAGCCAAAGCCAAAAAGAAAGGGAAAAAGAAAACAGATACTACTTTTTTTTTTTAATACGAAAGATGAAATTTTTTTATTGAAGTGATAAAGCCATGAGAAGAGGATTACATAGATTCATCCCTTTGGGTATATTGTTGTACCCAAGCAGGGAGAGGGGAAGACCATTCCTCTACAGATTGAGACTCTATACCATGTTTTGCAAGTCTATGTGCAACATGGTTTACATTTCTCGGCACATGAGTGCATTTCCAACTAAGAAAAGAATTCAAAATACTACCACAATCAGTAATTAAGTTTCTTGTGGTCCACTTTATTGCGTTTAAACTGCCATTTAAAGCATTAACAACATTTAAGCAGTCACCCTCTAAATGCACATTCTGATAGCCTTTTGATCTAGCCCACAATGCGGCTTCAAGTAGAGCTTTTGCTTCACTTTGTTCGGGTCTAATGCTTTAGCCCCGCAAAGATCTAGCTCCATCTGTGACACCTGCAAAACACCTACTGATTAGTCCAATGCCTACATTCTTACTAACTTCATCAAATGCAGCATCCCAATTGATTTTTATATAGGGATGATCTGGTTTTTCCCATGTTAACATAACTGGTCTTATGTTTGGAATGACTGGAGAAGTATTAGCACTAAGAAAACAATTCCATTCATTATATTCTGACTTGATCAAGTAAACTACTTGACTCTGGGTTTCTTGATAGGCCTCAAAAACCTTCTTGCACCTACATTTCCATATATGCCACATAATGAAAGCAGACCATTGGACTATAGTATCATTATTAGATGGATTACTTACCTGGAATAGAGAGATTAGCCAATCCTGAAATGAAACCACATTATTGATAGTATTCATGAGAGCAGGGTTAGTAGAATTCCACACCATCCTAGAGAAAGTACAATCAATGAACAAATGTTTCATGCTTTCAATGTGTTGGCTACAGAAAGGGCAGCTGGAGTTCACATTGTTACAGTGTCTAGACAGATTTACTCCTATGGGGAGGCAATCCTGTAAGCATCTCCACAGGAAATGGAGGATTTTTTTAGGGAGTTTAGATTTCCAGAAATGTTTCCATTAGATAGGGACAGTGTTACTAATTCCTTCCTCTTGGTTTCTACTATTGAGAATGGCTCTATAGGCTGTTTTCACAGAAAAACCACCATTAGGATTCGGTTGCCATCTAAGGCAGTCTTTTCCACTAAATGGAATCCTGATATTAGTGATGGCATTCACAGTATGATTATCAAAAAGAGCATTTAATACTTGTAAATTCCAAGATTTAGTGTCAACATCAATAAGTTGGGAAACAGTTCTCATATTAGTGGAACTTAAATGACTAGTAACTCTGCTAGAAATAGATGGTATCCATCTATGTTTCCAAATTAGAATATCACAGCCATTGCCAACCTCCCAAACAGCATATTTCTTAATAATTTCTATACCCCTACAAATACCCTTCCAAATCCAAGAACCATGCACAGATAGAGAATCATTTAGAGGATTAGTGAGAGGAAAATATTTCCCTTTCATAATTTTAAACCATAAAGCATCTTGAGAGTGAAGTAATCTCCAAGCCAGTTTAGCAAGTAGAGCTAAGTTCATAATTTCAGATTGTTTAATGTTCAAATCACCTAATTCTCTAGGTTGGGCTACTCGTTTCCATTTTTTGAAATAACAGCCCTTTTTTCCTTGCTTCTTATTCCACCAAAATATCATTTGGATAGAATCCATCTTATCTGTAATGGTTATAGGAATAGGAAACACAGACATGTGGTGAGAAGAGAGACTACTAAGAACGGATTGGACCAAAACAGTTCTACCTGGATAATTCAGGGATTTAGTTTGCCAGCAAGATAATCTATCTCCATACCTGTCTAGAAGAGGTCTAAAGGACTGAGTTTTGTTTCTCTGTAACAGTAAGGGAACACCTAAGTATTTATCATTAAGTGCTAATTTCTTAATATTAAGGATGGTAGAAATTTCATTTTTTACCTGATTAGGCACACCCTTGCTAAAAGCAATACCTGATTTTTGGTAATTGATGGACTGACCAGAGAAAGTGCTAAACTGATCAATGATGTTCATAAGGTTTCTAGCTTCCTTACTATTTGCTTTTGCAAAGATCAGAGAATCATCTGCAAAAAACAAGTGAGAAATTGCAGGACAATACTCATTAATTTTGATACCATGAATCAGATTATTATGTTCAGCTTGCAATAAAGACCTAAAGAAGGATTCCATACAAAGTATAAACAGAGATAAGGAGACAGGGGATCTCCTTGTCTGAGACCTCTTTGAGGAGATAAAACATCACCTGGAGATCCATTCAGCAAGATAGAAGTAGAGACAGTACCTACACATTGCTCAATCATCGACAAAACTCATTACGTAAAACCAAGGTCTTTTGCAAAGTACTAATTAAGAAAGGCCATTCTATTCTGTCAAAATCTTTTGACATATCTAGTTTGATAGCCATCCAACCTTTTTTAGCTTTAATTTTCTTCATGGAATCAACAAGTTCGTGAGCTATAACTATATTATCAGTGATACATCTTCCAGCCACAAAAGCTGTTTGATAAGGGGTTATAATTTTCTCAAGAACTTTTTTTAATCTAGAAGCTAACACTTTAGATATCACTTTATAAGAAGTGTTACACAAAGATATAGGTCTAAAGTCAACAGCATGCTTGGGACAATTGTTTTTTGGTATGAGGGAGATAAAATTATGATTCATTTGCTTTAAAAGATGCTTAGAATGAAAGAAAGATTGAACCAGTTTAACTAGGTCTTCTCCTACAGTGTCCCACATGGTTTGATAAAAACCAGGAGGGAAACCATCTTGACCAGGGGAAGTCCATGGTTTCATACCAAAGACAATACTTTTTATTTCATCCAAAGTAGGAATAGCTATCGGATCTTTGTTATCATCATGACTAATGCAAGGGGTAATAAAGCTATGGTAACCATTAGGGGATGGAGGTCTGGAAGTTCTACTTATGTTAAGGAAATGGGATTTTAAATTGTTTGCAATGTCATTTCTCTCAGTAAGCCAAATACCCATTTCATTTTGTAAAGAGTCTATTTGGGTTCTTTTCCTCCTAAAGTTAGCCTTATGGTGAAAATAGGCAGTATTTCTGTCTCCTAGCATAATATCATCATCCTTACCTCTTTGTTTCCAATAGTCAGCTTCCACATCATACCAGTAATTCAAGCTATTCTGCAGACTAACAAATTCAGAATCCAGAGGACTAGTATTTTGAGAGTTCAGAATATCACTTTGAGCTTTAATCTTGTTGATTTCAGTACTTATAACTCCAAAATGGTTATAGTTCCAGTCCCTAAGAATTTGCTTAGTATAAAACAGGGTTTTTATAAGCCTAAAAGCAGCAGAACCCTGTATATTAGCATTCCAGTTATGAGCAATTAAATCTTTACAGGATGGATCTCTAAACCACATTTTATTCACCCTAAAAGGTTTTTGAGTCTTAGAATCCATTCTAGCAGTGGATAAGAGGATGGGACATTGATCACTAGCCAAAGGAACTAAGTGATACGTAATGGCAGTTGGATAGTTATTTAACCAGTCTAAATCCGCTACAGCTCTATCAAGTCTCTCTAGAATGATCTCTTGTCCTTGTCTTCTATTAGTCCAAGTGTAAGGATTACCAATGAAGTTTATGGTGTGTAAATTATTACTATCCACAATATCATTGAAAGTATCTAATTGAGATTGAGTGACAGGATTACCTCCTTGTTTTTCATCTTGAGACAAGATGAAATTCAGGTCTCCAACAACAAGCCAAGGTAAATTCAGCTAAATAGCAATATTCTGCATAAAATCCCATTGAGTTTTCCTAGCAAAATCATCTAGAGCACCATAGACAAAACTGACAAGAGAATAACCTGTTCTGGCATCAAGTCTAATTTTACATTGAAAAGTATTAAACTTGGCTTTAGTAATAGTTAGTTCAATACCATCTTTCCATAAGAGACATACTCCACCAGAAAGCCCATTAGGTTCAATAAGAGAGAAATTTGGGAAGCAAAGAGGATTAATATATTGGAGCATTTTTCTGGACTTGTTTTTGGTTTCTATTAAGAAAATGATGTCAGGATCATGGGATCTAACCAGGTCTCTCAGATGTTGTCTAGTATCTTTGTTCCCAAATCCACACACATTCCAGGACAAAATCTTCATCTTAGAGAAAGCAAACCAATAATGTGAAATAAAGCAAAAATTGTAAAACAGTTTGTAATGCAGATTATATATGTAGAGATATAAATTTATGTGATCAAACTTTACCTCATTCTCCCCGATGAGCGCCTCCGCATTGCTTGCCCTTTGGTGAGATTCTAGCTGTTGTTAGTTTCTCCGGTTCAACATCATTTTGTCATGGGTTTCTCCTTCCTTCAAAAATCTTTGTCTCTTACCTAGTCTGGCTGCTACATCCTCTACTTCAGCTACAGTTTGCATCTTTATAATTTTCCCATCTATAGGAGGAACAAATGGTGCAGGCTTGAGGCTCTTCCTACTGATTAGCTTGGGAGTATTACTTGTTGTTGATCTAACAGTGATACTCTTTTTAAGTTTTCCAACACCTCCAAAGGGGAGAGGCTTTTCATGAGCTGCTTTCAGGTACACAGCTGCATCTTTACAAGCATCCTTACAATGGTTGATGATATATCATTCTCTACAGATTTTATTTGGTTGCTTTTCATAGAAAAACCTAACCCATTTTGTGGATCCAGCAGCAGTGATTGCTAAGACGCCCCTTCTTAGTGGAGTTGTGAGTTCAATTTTGATACAAATCTTTACTGGAACTCCATCCACAGGGATGGCATTAGCTGGTTGAATAGCCAGGACTTCTCCCAACAGTTTCCCCATCTCTTCCACAGCTTTGGTATTCATATGCTCTGGTTGCAGATGTTTAAGCCCAATCCAATATACCTGTTTGCTCCAGTCAAGGTTTTGATGAATCAAACCCTGGTAATAGTCATACAGAATGCATAACTTCCCATCAATGTTCCATGGTCCTTCTTCAATGATTTTGTCCACTAAGTCTTGATTCATGAACTTGAAAATCATTACATTATTATCAATTTCAACAATCCTTACCTCCTCTGCGGGGATGAAAGGCCAAGTAAATTGAATATTATTTACTACTACCCCATATGACATCTTTCCTTCAGTTATTATCTTCCCAATCAAGCAAAAATCCCATTCTCCATCACTGGTACTTCCATTTGCTTCAGTTTCCTCATGATTAAGAATCAGTAAATCATCACCAGACTGTAATTCTAAATCTCATTGCCAACTCAGAAACTGCACTGCTAGTTTGATGAACAATCACATTGTTTGTGTGATTTTCCGCCATTTGATATCTCTTGTTCTCAAGGTTTTTAGGGTAAATGACTTTTGAGAATTTAGGGTTTATCTTATAATCATATGAATTAGGGTTACCCTGAATAGAATGGATATCGAATATTTTTGAATCAATCATCGAGAGATTCTGGGGGTAGGTTGTTACTGAAAAGGCAAGAAAATGAGCTGTAATTGACCATAGAAAAATGAGGAATACAAACAGTTCAAGTCTGTAGCGTACTTTAGCTTTACCAAATGCGCGGTATGTATGTGTTAATTCGTCTTTCATTGAATCGGCTAAGAACACAGCTTTTCCTTTGAAGAAACCCATAGCGATGAGAATCACATGAGAAACTTTTGCTTTAACAAGCATCAAAACAACAGCAGCAAACGCTATAATCAACACTGGATACCCGGCAAACGCCATATTTTAGGGCAAGACAATCTGTAAACAAAAAGAGGAGAAAATAGATTTAGTTAGACATTTCAAAATCAATGAATTAAAAATTTCAAAATCAATGAAATAAATTCTTAAAAACAGATCGACCAAAAGCTTGAATCAATCAATTAAGAACATGGGTTGAGGGTAGAAGAGATATGGGTTGAGGGTAGAAGAGATAATCCTAGTTTGATTTCTGACTATTGATTCATCGAGAGTTTTAGACAAGAATTGATTTGAAAACTGAGTTAAATCAGTTTTCGCCCGATTTGCAGAGGATTAGAAGCTTCAACCCTGAAAACAGATACTACAACTACGGGAGATTAAAGACGATCTTAATTAATTTATAGAGACGTATGAAACACGTCAAAAGATTTGGTGGTAGTTCTGTTGAGAGAGAATGAGAAAAAGAGGATAAAGGGTTAGGCCAAATGCACAATGGTTTGCATTTTCCATAGCTATAGGTACAACTTAATTAAAAGCCAAGCGAAACGCGTACCAAAGGTACACCTCACTATGGGTGAACGACATCTCTTAGCTTAGCAGCACGGAAATTAAATAAGGTTTTTGTTCTTTTTTTTTCCTTCCTATTTTTCTTTTTCGTTGGATTTAAATAAAGTTCAATTAAAAGAGAAAAAGAAAAGAGAAGATATAACAAAAAATAAAATGTTTTAGTAAATAAAATGTGAAAAAGAGAGCTACTAATGTAAAAGATTGCAAACCAATAATGGAAACTCAGTTTGTGTAAAGTAACTTTCAATCATAAACTGAGTTTCCGCATCCTATCCCTTAGCTTAAGTGAGCATCAAAACTGATCAACTCTTTAACCAATCAAATAGAATTCACCAGATTAAAGCGAAGGTCCATAGTGATGAATTTATCTACAATTAAGCTATAGCGAAGCGTTCTTAAGAAAGAAGTGAACTGAGAGGAAAGAAGTGAACTGGGAGGAAAAACAAATTCGAATTAACACTGATATAAACTATAAGTTGAGATCCACGAAAAATAATAATGTAATATAATAAAATAAATTTTGAAGTATTAAATTGGAGCCCGTATTCAACCAAATGCTTTACAAGTTACAACTTATAAAACTTTTAAACAAACTTATCCAGAGCATCATTGTGGTGGAATCATTGTGGTGAATTTCTATTTATATTTTTTTTAATAAGTGACTGTGTGGTGAATCTTGATGACTCATCCCATTTGTAGTGACAGCTAAAACAGCCAAAACTTAAAATTAAGCCTCCGGATTGGATCTTGTCTTTTCTCAAACCGATTAATTGATTTCCAACAAGTAAACTCAAATCATTTTCCTCAACCATCTCAATTCCAAATCAGTTTACCGTCAACTCCTCGAACAACAGATGATAATGCCTTATAGCATATGAACATAAGAACATATACGCCTTTAGGCTCTTTCTTGCACGCGTTAATTCTGCGGGATTTATAGATGAATGAAATGTTTGTTAGTTTGTTCATCATATTCACAAGGTAATCGATAGTATTTAGTTCCACCAAATTAGCATGAGAAACCAACAAAGTTACAAAATCATAATGCATGTATCCTTAACTAAAAGAACTTGGGCACATCACTCTTGTTTAAATTTGGCGTGAGTATTATTTTGTTACCTAGAGCTAAACTGTTGGCACACCGATGTCTCCAAATGCTGTCAAAATAACTATTTTGTGTTAACGTTATAGCTTAGCTAATGGGTACAACTGCGCAAGGCGCTTTCACTGCTAGCAACCTTCTCATATGCCTTGTCTTCACCATATAATCAACTATCAAGGACTCTCCTGCTTATCAAAACCAACTTTTCATGACTAACGTCTAGGAAAATAGATATGAACACAAGTCCTGTAGCATATCACCGTGATCAATTCTTACAGGAAAACAGTCGTTTTTAACTGCCCGGGCAAAAAAAAAGAAAACAACTTTATAGGAAAGAAAACGGCCGCATCAGACTGGCAAGGAGCCAAACATGGCCTTGCAACCACATCATTATTTCATCGACAGTATACATTGTCTTCACAAAGACGGGAACTTTAGTGCAGGTGGAGTAATTGACATCACAATTGGGTTTAACAAATGTGTAGCTGGTTTCTTTAAAAAAAATTAGATAGCCCTACACTATTGAGAGGATCGGAAAACCCTTAGTAGCCAGGAACGTGAAGAGTGATCACGAATTTCAGTGAGAACCGCGAATTTGCGTTCCTCAGTGAAAATCGTGATGGGAACGCGCTCCTGACAAGAAGGAAACGCGCTCCAAACATGGGAGGAACGTTAAGAATATATCTGGCTAATATATCTGGCTAAATATCCTACTGAATATTCTTATATCTTCACATCTTTATCTACTATATCATATATTTGGCTATATCTGGTCCTATATATTCTAGGTTAGCCTAAATTTAAGCATGTAACGTTTGTATTACTACTTATCTACCTAGTTTTAGTTTTTATCCAATCAAGAAATTAGTTTTAGTCTTTAACGTTTGTATGGTAAGAGATACTCTTGGCTAACCAGTATTCCATCTTCCCCTGCACGTCTACACACTACACCACTTACAACCCCAAGTTCACAGGATAGACAAGTACTAAATGTGAGATATATTGTAGGAAACTAGAAGAAAGTAGTTCATAGAGATTTTCTACTAAATGTTATATGTTGTTGTCTTATTTCTTGTTTATAAATTTGGAAAAACTAGTAATAACTAAACCTAATTTACGCTCCTGACACGTTCCCCGAATTTCATTTTTTGAAAATTTTACGATTTACGTTTCCGACCCCGTTCCCGCTCCCGACCCCGTTCCCGCTCCTAGCTACTAAGGGAAAACCATTAAAATTACTTCAAAAAATAGAGTAATCCAGTTCTAAGAATCAATTGTTAATTAAAAACATCAGAAATTTTGTGCTTGGTTAAATACTAATGTAATCTGATTCTGATAATACCCAGATATTTATAATTCAAGTAGTTAAACATTTTGGTATTTTCTAAGCATTTATATCTTTCCGAAGCTTAACAATAAGTCTGCTTATTTTATATTGCATAATAATCACCTTGCGTTTTATCAACATGTCGATGATAAGTTTCAAGCATAGTAGATGCTTCTATTCAATTTGGATCGACAAATCTCCAACCCGGTGTTAATCTTTTGATCAATTCATTTCCAACGTAGGATCCAATCCAGCTTCTCTATGTTTCATTCAAATCTAACTCAATTTCCTCTGCCATCTCATTTCCAAATCATTTATTTCCAAGCATCTTATAATAACTTCAAGCATCAAAAATACATATTTTTACCCATGCGATATGTGCATGAATCACGCACCAAGCCTTGTGTCTACACAAATTTGTTTTTTGCAAGTTTTTATTTAAGAGTTTTATTTATGGGAGGATTCCTTTTACGCGCTTAATTATTTTACAAGAAACAAAAAACTTGGTTTACAAGAAATCCGAAACCCTAGAGGTTAATTTCTCATATAAATACTAAAGGTTTTCATAGTTGAAAAATATACGAAGAGCAGCCTATTTTTCCGGTCTTCTTTTCTTCATCTTCTTTATTTTGCGCGGCGTAGTTTTTTCTTCCATCCCTGTTGCTGAGTTCGAAGAGAGGGTAACTTGCGTTATGCTAATTCAAGTTATATCGGGCAGTCTTATCCTGGACACATCTTCGCTGTGAGGGGTTTAGCATTACTCAACTCGAGTATACCCGCAAACTAATGTGTTACGGACAACTTGTTGAACCTGTGATTCTGCCCTCGTCAAGTTATTTCGGTAGAGTTGTTTCGCATTAGTTCTTTACATATTATTTTTGATACATCTAACGTGGTGTTCATTGTTGCAAGATCCCAACAATCTTAACACATTAGTATTCCTTGTAACAATGGGAAACAACGATGTAGAAAGACCACAAAAGTTTAACGGAAAGGATTTCAAGAGATGGCAATCCAAGATGCTATTTTATCTGAGCCATCATGAAATTTGGACTATGTCTTTTGGTTCCGGTGATGACTTGTACAATGCTGAAAATTTGACTGAGGAGGAGGTCAATATTAACACGAGGTCTAATTTTCTGGCTAAAAATCATATCATGAATGGTTTGGAAGATGTGATGTATGATTTTTACAATGCTAAAGAGAACTTGATTTGCTTATGAGTTGTGGACTGCGTTAGAAGCAAAGTACCAAGCCGAGACTGGGGAAGCAAGAAATTTCTGGTGGCAAAGTTTATGGAGTTCAAGATGACGAATGATAAGTATGTTGTTGATCAATTCCTCGAACTTCAACAAATCATTAACTAGATTCTTGCTGAAGGTATAGTTATTGATGAGACATTCAAGTGTCTGCGGTGATTGAGAAGTTACCATCTTCATGGTCGGAGTACAAGAAAAAGCTGAGGCATGAAACTGGCGAGATCAACATGGTTGAATTGGGAAAGAAGATTCAAGTGGAAGAGACGTTGTGCACCAAAGACAAGAACGTGTCATCTGCAAGGGACATGTCTAACAAAGCTCATATGTATGAACATAAGCCATCCAAAGCTGGAAAAGGTGACAACAACAATCGCAACTCGAAGCATGGACCTAACAAGAAAGGTACGTTTCGAAACCAGAATCTAGCATTATTAAAATTAAGGGTCCTTGTTGGGTGTGTGGAAATACTGGTCATATGGCAGTTCATTTGTAGACAACGTAAGGATAAGAAGAATAATGCTAACTTGGTTGAGAAAAGCAAAGACGAAGTCACGTGGTGTGCGGAAGTTAATCTGGTGACCAATGTGATGGATTGGTGGGTAGACTCTAGAGCTACCAAGCATGTTTGTGGGAACAAAGACATGTTCACCTCCTACCAGAGGGTAGGGGAAGGCGAGAAACTCTATATGGGTAACTCATCCGCATTAGAGGTTACGGGAAAAGGAAAGGTCGGTCTCAAGCTCACATACGGAAAGACTCTCACATTGAATGAAGTTCTTCATGTTCCAGACATCCGCAAAAATCTTGTTTCTTGTTCTGTTTTTAGATGATAAGGGTTTTAAAGTTACAATTGAGTCTGGAAAAATTATAGTAACTAAGGGCAATGATTATGTGGGTAAGGGTTATAAGGCGGGGGTCTATATAAACTTAATGTAACCTGTCCTGAATTGAAATTGAATGATTCTTCTGCTTACATGTGTGTGTCATTGAACGTTTGGCATGGTAGACTTGGTCATGTAAACTATAAATCAATGCATAAATTGGCTAGCGTAGGCTGCATACCCAAATTCACTTTAGATAAAAATCATAAGTGTGAGATTTGCGTAGAATCTAAGCATGCTAAGAAATCATTCAATAAGAATGTCCGAGAGAAACTCTAAACCCTTAGATTTAATCCACTCAGACCTAGTTGATATGAAGTCGGTTCAAACAAAAGGTGGTAAGAAATGGTTTATTACTTTTATAGATGATTGTATGAAATCTTGCCATGTTTACTTACTTAGAGGGAAGGATGATGCCTTAGAAGCCTTTAAGATATATAAAAGTGAAGTCGAAAACCAATTGAATACTACCATTAAAACTATTAGGTCTGACCGTGGTGGTGAGTATGAAATTCCGTAGGAGATTTCGTGAAGAACATGGCATAATACATGAGACTACATCCCCTTATTCACCTCAATCCAATGGTGTAGCTGAACGTAAGAACCGTACCCTTAAGGATATGATGAATGCCATGTTGATTAGTTCAGGATTACCTTCGAATTTGTGGGGGAGGCTATCCTCTCCGCCAATTACATCTGAGCAGTACCCTTTAAAGGATCGAGATAAAACTCCATATGAGTTATGGAAAGGTAGACAACCATCTTATGATTACTTCAAAGTGTGGGGGTGCTTGGCAAGGGTGGGCATCCCTCCTCCTAATAAAAATAAGATAGGACCCAAAACCGTTGATTGTGTTTTTATAGGGTATCCTGAGCATTATAGTGCTTATAGGTTTATGGTTGTGAGTTAAAAATTTCGACATAGGGTTGAATACTATCATGGAGTCTAGAGATCTTTGAGTTTTTGAAACTATTTTTCCTTTGAAACGTGATTCTCGAAAGAGATGTTTAGATGATCCCCTAGATGTTCCTTCAACTAGTCAATTATTACCTTTAGAGGAAGATGAACCAGAAGTGGAACCTAGAAGAGGTAAAAGGGTTAGAACTGAGAAAACCTATCCTGGTTGCATTACATACCTAGCCGAGTCTGATCCTCAGACTTATAGAGAAGCCATGACTTGTCCAGAAGCTCCGTGGTGGAAAGAATCTTCCATTAGTGAAATGGATTCCCTTCGAGAAAATGGTACTTTTGAACTTGTAGATTTACCTCCAGGGTGTAAGGCCATAGGTTGTAAATGGATTTTCAAAAGAAAATGTAAGATAGATGGAACTATTGAAAAATACAAGGCTAGGCTGGTAGCTAAAGGCTACAGATAAATAGAAGGTATAGATTTCTTTGACACCTATTCACCAGTGAGTAGAATTAGCTCCATTAGGATGTTAATTGCTATAGCTTATGTCCATAATTTAGAGATACATCAAATGGATATAAAGACAGCGTTTCTTAATGGTGAGTTAGATGAAGAAATTTATATGGAACAACCTGAGGGCTTTGTAGTTAAAGGTTGTGAAAAGAAAGTGTGTAAACTGGTTAAATCTTTGTATGGATTGAAACAAGCACCTAAACAGTGGCATGAAAAATTTGATCATGTGATGATTTCTAGTGGTTTTAGAATTAATGAATCGATAAGTGTGTTTATACTAAACTTGTCAAGGATGCCTGTGTGATTGTATGCTTGTATGTTGATGATATGCTTATACTAGGTACAAACATGGATGTTATTAATTCCACTAAGAAACTGTTGAATGAGAACTTTGGCATGAAAGACTTAAGCCCCGCTGATGTCATATTAGGGATGAAGATTAGAAAAACTTCTAATGGCTATAGTCTGAGTCAGTCTCATTATGTTGAATCCATACTTAAGAAATTTAATCGGTTTAATCAGTAACCTGTGTGTACTCCTTATGATTCTAAGCTGTCGTCTCAAGAAGAATAAGGGTGTAGGAGTTAACCAACTTGAATACTCGAGAGTCATAGGAAGTCGATGTATTTGATGAATTGTACGAGACCGGACATTGCTTATCTTTGTAAGTAGGTTAAGCGATTATACTTGTAATCCAGGGCGGATACATTGGGATGCACTTATTAGAGTGCTAAAGTACTTGAAGTACACAATGACCTTTAGTTTGAATTACAAAGGATATCGGCCGTCCTTGAGGGATTTTGCGATGCAAACTGGATAACAGGATCGAGAGGATTCTAAGTCTACGAGTGGATATGTATTCACTCTAGCGAGTGCGTCGTATCTTGGAAGAGTTCCAAACAGAGACATGTATAGCTCGTTCCACTATGGAATCGAAGTTTATTGCGTTAGATAAAGCGGGAGAGGAGGCCGAATGGCTAAGAAACTTTTAGAAGATATTCCTCTCTGGCATAGGCTCGTGCCGGCTATATCTATACACTTTGTGACAACAAATCTGCGATAGGTAGAGCTAAGAGTTGCTTCTACAATGGAAAGTTTATACATATTCGTAGAAGACATGATACTTTGAAAACACTAATCTCAACGGGCGTTATTTCCATAGATTGGATGCGGTCCAAGGAGAATATCGCGGACCCTTTGACGAAAGGTTTGTCCAAGGAGATAGTTAGTAAAGCATCGAGGGGTGGGGCTTAGGCTCAAAAATTAAACTTTCCATGAAGGATACTCAACCTTGCCGATTGGAGATTCCAAGATCAAGGTTTCGAATGAGACAACTAATTCATGGTGGGTAAAGGTAAACACTATCGAGAGAATTTCGTTCTCCGTCCCTTCCCTATGGTGTTGATGTGATAGTGTGATCGCATGTGGAGGATGACTTTTAAATAAGTCTTAATGAGTTCCATAGTTTCAATTTAAGATTGAAGTGGGGTGTAGCAATAAACACTCTTGATGGAACTCACCTATCTCGAATGTGGAAGTGGGGCCGCTTCCATGAGAATTGAGCCAATTCTCTATAGCATTCTCGAGAAACGAGGATATGTCCGGGGCCAAATTGGACAAAACGGCACGAACTTAGCAACGCCGGGAGGATATCATGTGTGGGTGTTGTGTTGAATTACACCAATGCTATCGGTTCAAGACTATGTTATTTGTCTAGCATGTAGTTAGGTAACTTCTCACTAAGTAAGGGTTCAAGACCTCATGGACACCTTTTCCTAAATGGTATTTTTCCTTACTCGATTTTTTGTTTTCCTAGATTTCATTCATGTGGGGATTGTTGGAGAAAATGAGTTTTAATTAAAATGTTTTATGGTCTTGGTGTGGTTTGATCTAATGACCTAAGGGTCTAAGGATACTCACTCATTTTTGGGTGAATGAAGTGGAACCTTTAGTCCCACATTGTGGAAAACTAAAGAGGAGCTCCACTATATAATCATACTCTTATGTATGAATTGTAAAACGTGGGTGGAGCGGGTGGGCAAAAATACATATTTTTACCCATGCGATATGCGCATGAATCACGCACCAAGCCTTGTGTCTACACAAATTTGTTTTTTTGCAAGTTTTTATTTAAGAGTTTTATTTATGGGAGGATTCCTTTTACGCGTTTAATTATTTTACAAGAAACAAAAAACTTGGTTTACAAGAAATCTGAAACCCTAGAGGTTAATTTCTCATATAAATACTAAAGGTTTTCATAGTTGAAAAATATACGAAGAGCAGCCTATTTTTCCGGTCTTCTTTTCTTCATCTTCTTTATTTTGCGCGGCGTAGTTTTTTTTTCTTCCATCCTGTTCTTTGAGTTCGAAGAGAGGGTAACTTGCGTTGTGCTAATTCAAGTTATATCGGGCGGTCTTATCCTGGACACATCTTATTTGTGAGGGGTTTAGCATTACTCAACTCGAGTATACCCGCAAACTAATGTGTTAAGGACAACTTGTTGAACCTGTGATTCTGCCCTCGTCAAGTTATTTCGGTAGAGTTGTTTCGCATTAGTTCTTTACATATTATTTTTGATACATCAAACGTGGTGTTCATTGTTGCAAGATCCCAACACCCATAAACCCATAGATTTAAGGGACTTATATAGGTTTAAGAAACTCTTCACATGATACTCGCGTGTTGTTTAGTCTCACGATATTGGACTTGAAACCCAAATAGATGCTGATACACTCGCTAAATAGCATCGTCACATCTCTCTGTCATATACAAGATATTACTATTTACTTCAAAGTAATATAACTAGAAGAAAAGTTGTAATGAAAAACGTGCATGCTTAGTAGGACCAACTAAAATCGAATTAAGGTTATTGGCTCCCGACTAAACGTTACTCGATTACTCGATTTTTGGTACTTGAGCTGCGAGGAAATATTTGACTACGACAATTTTAATAGTTGTACAGTGAACTGAAGTATATGGTCATATGACCCCGACCAGACATAATGTTAATGGTGATCATTGCATAGAGAAAGATCAGACAATTACAATAAGTTTCATTACAGAATACAATTGCAATAAAGGTTGTATTTAAAGTACAGTCTAACAGCTAGCGACCGACATTAGCACGTAGGAAGTAATCGTGTGACTTCACAGAAACATGACTAACACGTGAGTGACAGCCTGTGCCAGCCTGTTAACCTACACCACTTCCTTCCTTATCATGCACTGCAGATTGCTGACTTGATAACTTAGTTATTCTACAATTATCCCCCCTCAAGATCATGGGTAAAGCAGTAATCCTGAGGTTGGATCTGAGTGCAAGAAATCTGGGACCATGTAATCCTTTTGTAAATATATGCGCCAGCTGATCTAGAGTATGCACATAGAAAACATCCAGAGATTTTGACTGAACCAGTTCCCTGATAAAGTGATAGTCAAGATGAACATTTTTCATCTTTGAATGCAGAACTGGATTTGAAGCCAAAGATATTGAGCTGATGTTGTCACAACCTAGCTGAGGAATTCAGGATATAGGAAAGTGCAAGTCATTCAAAATATAGCAAATCCATACCATTTCATTTGCACTTTGTGTGCTAAGGTTATGTACTCGCCTCACGTACTTGATCTTGAAACTGTTGTTTGCTTCTTTGAGGACCAAGAAACAATGTTTGATCCCAAAAATACACAATACCCCATGTAGATCTCCTATCATTAATATACCAGCCCAATCAGCATCTGAAAATCCAAGTAAAAATGAATCACCTTTAGTGAAATGAATACCATACTCCAAAGTACCCTTGAGATATCCCAAAATTCTTTTGGTGACTTTATAGATGTTCTGTTCTTGGATGTTGCATGTAATGAGAGACTCGATTCTCGCAAAAGAGATATCCGGTCTAGTCCAAGTGATATATTGCAGTGCACCTACCAAACTTCTGTATTCAGTAGGATTCTCAAGAAGTTCTCCAGAATTAATGCTGAGTTTGTTAGTAAGAGATACAGGTGTATGACATGGTTTAGCACCTTCCATGTGATGCTTCTGAAGAAGATCAACATCATACTTAGTTTGATTGAGATGTAAAGAATCAGCAGACTTGTGAACCTCCAAACCAAGAAAATTTTGCATATCACCTAAATCCTTCAAAGGAAATAACTCTTGCAATTTTGAAATAACATGTTGAAGAAAAGGAGGACTGGATCCAGTGAGTAAAATGTCATCAACATAAACAAGAGCTACCGACAGTTGAGTTCCTTGTTTATGAACAAATGGTGATGGGTCAACTACTGAATTGACAAAGTTAAGATCTTTTAAAGCTGTACTGAGCTTGTCATACCAAGCCCTTGGAGCTTGCTTAAGACCATAAATTGCTTTTTGGAGTAAACAGACATGATCTGGTTTAGAGGGATCCATAAATCCAGGAGGTTGAGTCATGTAGACCTCTTCTTGCAAATCACCATGCATAAATGCATTACTTACATCAAGTTGATGCATTTTCCAGTTGTACTAAACAGCCATAGAAAGTATAATCCTAATAGTAACTGGTTTGCCACATGACTGAAGGTCTCATCAAAATCCAAACCTTGTTGTTGATGATAGCCCTTGGCAACTAGTCTTGCTTTATGCTTATCAATGGTATCATCTGGATTATGTTTCAGTCTGAAGACCCACTTGCAACCAATGAGATGTTGAGAAGAATCAGATGGAACAAGAGACCATGTACCTGCTTGCAGTAGAGCATTGTATTCTGATACAGAAGAAACTCTCCAAGCCTGCACTTTGTTAGTTGCACCTATACTCTTTGGAATATGACAGATGAAAGCAACTGGCAATGGTTGCTTAGTAGCAAAGTGAGATTTGGGTGTAAAAATCCCATTTTTACCTCTAGTAGTCATGCAATGATCATTCTTTGTAATATTAGTGGAGATATAGGAAGGTAATGATGATGCAGGTGTAGAAGGAAAAGCATATGGAGATGGAAAAGTTAATGCATCAGAAGAAGTAGCATGTGAAGCAAACTCATGATAAGGAAAAAAACTCTCATTGAAAGAAACATGTCTAGAGATATAGTTTTTTCCTGAAAGTGGCTCTAAGAACTTATACCCTTTGTGTTGCAAGCTATAGCCTAGAAAAATACACATTTGCTTCTTGGTTCAAGCTTGTTTGTAGTGTATGGTTTTAACCATGGAAAGAAGGCACATCCAAATGTTTTTAAGAAATGATAGTCTAGCAGCTTATGAAATAGAGTTTCAAATGGTGTTTTGAAGTTGAGAGATCTAGTGGGAAGCCTGTTAATTAAGTAATTGGTTGTTTGAATAGCTTCAACCCAATACTTGTTTGGCAAACCAGATTGAAGTAAAAGAGTTCAAGTGACACCTAGAAGATGTTTATGTTTGACCTCTGCCACACCATTTTCCTCAGGTGTATTAGGACAACTAAGTTCATGAGAAATTCCTTTTGAATAGCAGTATTGTTCTAGAAAAGTGTTTAAGAATTCACCACCATTGTCAGTTCTAATGGTGATAACAGAGTGAGCAAGCAACTTTTCTATTCTAGTAACAAAACAACAAAAGCATGTTTAAAATCAACTTTGGTAGACAATGGAAGAATCCAACAATACTTTGTTTATTCATCTATAATGTTTGCATAATACAAACTTCCAGAAACATATGCAACATGACATGGACCCCAGAGATCCATATGTAACAACTCTAGAGGTTTGTTAGCTAATATAGTAGATAATTAAAATGGTAATTTTTGAGATCTACATAGCTTGCACTCATTACAGCAAAAATGCTTATTAGAAACATTATCAAGATTCAATGTTTTACAAATTTTTCAAGAATCTGAAATGATGGATGGCCAATCTCTTGTGAAGAAGGACAGGATCATTGATTGTTGAGGAATAAGCATGATGAGATGAATGAAAGTTGATGGTATATAAGCCATTTTTATGTGGACCTTGGAAGAGAATCTTCCTAGAGGTCTGATCCTTCACAGAGAAACCATGAGAATCAAGAGTTAGAGAGCAATTGTTGTCTGAAGTAAATTTATGAGCTGATACGAGATTATGAGAAGCTTTTGGGACAATGAGAACATCATTTAAGGCAAAAGAATGATCATTAACAGTTATACTAGAGTTTCTTGTATGAGTTATAGGCATACCTTCTCCATTTGTTGTGTTAATTAGTTCAGAACCATCATATGATGTAGCTTCTTGCAGCAAAGAAGCGTCTGCAGTGATATGACTATTAGCTCCACTATCAACAATCCATTCATCTTTGTAAAATATATTTGATGCAGCAAACATTGCATTGAGATTTGTTGGTGGTGGTCTTCCTTTGTAGGAGAAGTTCAATCTTTGAGTACAGTTGGGAGCAAGATGAGTATCAGATAGACATATCTGACAAGGTGTAACTTCACTAGTAGAGTTTCCCTTTCCATAAGGTGGTGTTGTAAAAATAGCAGGATTTGGATATCTTCCACCACCAGAATATCCTCCACCATTAGAATTTCTACCTCTATAGAAACCTCTACCTGAAGAACCTCTAAATGAACCTTTGAAATTATTGTTAGCTAAAAATGCTTTAGCTTCAATTTCATGTTTGGTGTTTTTGATCCTTTCACTCACTACAAATTCTTCGCTGAGTAGATTATTGTGCAATTAAATACTTGTAATAGGTAGATTTCGGTGTCTCATAGATGTAGCAAAAGGTATATAATCTGAGTTTAAAGCCTTAAGAGTTATGACTACTAATTCTCTATCAGACACAATTTCACCAGCAGCAGCTAATTGATCTGACAAAAGTTTGATCTCATTCATAAGCATAGGAATAGATTTATCACCTTGAGTAAGAGAAAGAAGCTTAGTGTGTAGCTGAATTGAATGTGTTGAGGATGCCTTAGCAAAACGATCTTCAATACTCTTCCACAATTCATAAGAAGTAGTAGATCTTGATAAATACACAATTACAGAATCAGAGATCGTCGAATTGATCCACATAATGATAGTAGAATCCTCCTCCACCCAATCTGTGTAATTTGGATATTCAATTCCATTAGTTTCATTTCTCGGAGATGTAAATTGAACATGACAAGGATATGATTCATCAAGAAACTTCTTCAATTTGTATCATTGAATTACAAGATTCATCAAATTCTTCCAGGTAAAATAGTTGTCTTCTTTGAGCTTGAGATGAACAAAATTAGTAATCTGATTTAGCGGAACCTTTGAAAAAGTAGAAGCAGTTGGATTCTCCATTGATGATTGAGAAATAAATTCTTGAATCATAAACATATCTGAGATGTAGAAATGAAAACAAAACCAAGAAACGTAACAAAAGTTGTAAAGAGAACAATCTCACCGTAAGAGAGTTGAAAATAGTTTGTTTGATATCAGATCCAAAAGATTTATGAATCTGATTTGAGAAACAAGAAACTCAGAGTAATGCTGAACAAAGTAGACAAAGACAGTGCCAGATCACCAACTAATCACTGAGAAAATCTCTTGAAAAAGAGAAGAATCAACAATAGAATTGTTGTTGCTGCTGCGAAATATAATTGGATCAAAAAAGGATTAAAACTAACCCTAACCTGTCTGATACCATAACAACATAGTGTTAATGGTGATCATTGCAGGGAGAAAGATCAGACAATTACAGTAAGGATGGTATACGTTGTCTCATTGAAAGCCTTTCTTTTAGTTCCCATGAAATAGACCATAATTCTTTGCATTATGCGTCCATCCAGAAAACGTGTTACTCGGTGTCTCATGCTGGGATGCGGTGGGTGAGCCGGAAAAAAAAAAACCAGGGACTATTCTAAAGTAAACTTTCTTTAGATTAGGCTATTTTATTGATGGCAGCACGACCTCTTAAACAAAACCATGGATACTAATAGCGTACCAATTTGACTGGAGGCAGACCATCTCAAAGGAAAAGAATGTTTTGTCTTCTTATTTAGAATGTGGTAATCCCCTATTAACAATGCTGGCGGTTCCTAGCGCAACTCTGTGCTCTGTGGCATATAAGGTGTTTAAGTTTTACATATTCCATCCAAAATTACCAAAATGCAAAATCCCGAATTCCATCTCTAGAAATTTCATAAACCCTAGTTTTTTTCTCACATCTCTGTGAATCGATTAACTTACAAGGGTTTCATCATTCATTCATTCATGGGGGGTTTCAATTGTCTACCTGAAGAAATCTCACTAGACATATTAAGTCGTCTAACCACAGAATCGGCACTCGAATCCAAATTAATTTGCAAAACCTGGAAAAATCTCATCTGTCATCATCCATCATTCTCACTGATGCATTTACGTCATCTCAATCAAGAAAAAATTTATGTTTCTTGGTTCCTGTAATGGTGTCATCTGTCTTGCTCAATTCGAATGTATTGCAATAAAAAATTTATGTTTGTAATCAAAGAACCCATCATGCTTCCTGAAATCAAGAAAGATTGTTCTGATGTTGATGGGTATATTTAACCCTTAGAGTAATGTTTTCAGAACACCATCTTTCGTGACAGAATGGCTTAACGCCTTGGTAACATTGTCCATCTTCATACATTGTCTAGCTTGTCAGTTTGGTTTTTGCCTTCGCTTATGTGGTCTTGTAGGTGCCGGGAAGTGGGTTTTTTGTCGCAGAGAAGGGCTCTCTCACAAGGTTCTGCTAAGGTACTTGTGCAGAATGGATGGCTGGTTTGCTGCGGATGCAGACACCATCTCGCTTAAGTGCTGGGATCAGGCGTGTATTTTTGAATCACCGTATTTCAGAAATTTTCATTTCATGGTCCATATAACTTGACCGTTAGCTGATAGAAATTATAGGAAGAACTACTTTCTGGAGGTCATGGACTTATGGTTCGGGGTTATCTCCCAGTTATCTAACACTCCTGCAAAAGGGCTCGATATTCTCCTAGGGCACATGTATATATAACCAAGTTAATCACTAATCAGTTCCCATAATTTGCTTACATTTTGGGTGCACAACCGACTCGGGGCTTTCACAACCGGTAACTATGTCTAGTTGCATTTTGCCTATATGTAGTGTCGCCAACTGATTTTCCTTCTTGTGCATAATTTCAGATTCAACGTCTTGTTTCTTACAGCTATGGTACAGTAGGGAAACCCCATGACCATGATCTGTATGAACGACTTAGGATCCCCGTAGCAATAAGTTAAAGCTATCCAGGGACTGCTCTCAACTATCATGCTGGAGAGGCGATAAGTTAAAGCTATCCAGGGACTGCTATCCAGGGACTGCTCTCAACTGGGAAGATGGCAGCTGACTAGCTGAGGAATGTAGGATGCGCTCTTACCAATGAGCCAGATGCGGCCCAGATAAATTAAATACGGGCCCTGTAGCAATGGTCTTACCAGTTTTAGCTCGCCGGAAACCTTATTCGCCAAACTGTTACCAAACAAAAACTCTTCACTAGAGTAAGAAGAGAATAGGTAATGAAACTAGGCATTTCTGAAGGGGAAACTGAGGGCGTGCGAGACTATCAGTGCTATAGCTATTGGTAGAGGATGATAGGTGAAATCAGGCAAAAGCAGTTTGTTACTGGTTGCCAATAGTGGACAATGAAATCAAAAACTTATAAATCTCAGAATCGCAGAATGTGTCACCAAGGCGTTAAGCCATTCAGTCCCAAAAGAATTTTATGTTCAATATCCTCATATGCTCAAAATGGAGATTTTTCAACCATCAACATCTTTCCTTGTAAACCAAATTATCAATCTTTAAACTGCCGATGTGGGATTATTAATTTGTAAATTGTGCCTAGGAAAGGAAAGAAACTAAGGGTTATCGGGCGGGCTTAACTTGGTAAGACTTGCAACACGGGCCATAATTAAATCTGTGGCCCGTAAAAAGTCCAGGCCTTATAAAGACGAGCAAGCCATCTTTGTCATAGTGGCCAAACACCAGGCACCTCAACGGCGCTACCATACCCACCACCACCAACTCACTTCCATTCACTTCCATGGTTGACTTGGTCTAGGCCAACACAGCAAAACCACAAAAATCCAATAGGATCAAAAGCTGAAAATGAGCAACAATAGCATACAGCTTAGTTGAACAAAGAAAATTAAGGTTTTGAATTAAGATTATAGGGAAAAAAGATACAATTCTTCCATTTCCAAAACACAACAAAATAGAAAAATCACAAGATGGTGTTCACAAGATGAGTTTGTTCATACTCACAGAGATATTTCCTCACCTAATTTGGTACTCTTTTCCAGAGATGATAATACAATTACCTTCCCACACAGCAAAAGAATTTATGAAAAATAAGCAACCCAACGTACCTTGGGCCGAAAGTAAGTGTAAGAATTTACATGAGACACCTTCTGAACAAACTCACACAAAGAATCATAACTGCTTTTAGTATGACCCTCTGCAAAGTACCGGCTTCAACTAAACATGGAAAGCTATCAACAATAATGAATTCCTCCGGATGATGATACAACCACGTCAGGGACAATTCGGTGTATCAGTTATCATTCTGAATACATATTCTTCCAAAACCTCTTATTGTAAAAAACTTAAGCTGAGGTAATGCCAAACATATAACATCTAAACCTTCCCAGCTGACACTACTCGTATACAAATCTAGCACCTACTAAAACTAGAGAAAAATCAGAAGAATAGAGCTATAAATACCCTCAAATTCCCTTCCCAGATCATACACCGCAGAAAGAAACGAAACAACAACCAACTAATCTCCTTGGATTTGAAATCATAATCAAACAGATAGCAAATAAATAGAAATTTCTTGATTTAAATAGAAAGAAGGAAGAAACAAATCAAACTGCTGCTTATGAGTGTCATGCCGCGCTTTTATCTTTTGGGTTCGCTCCCTCATCAGGATTAATCACTTAATCACAAATCAAAATCGAAAATCGAAGGAGAGACCTTAACTAATACAGTCAAGAAATAATCCAACTTAAAAATATAGTGTTGTTACTAAACTCCAGTCTCATTAACGAAAGAAGAAGCTCATGCCAAACAAGCACACACTCTATGAGTTGTTTCAGTCTTCATGTCCACCAGTTATCCGAACACATCAGTTAACAGGACAAGGAGAATAGTTGAAACTGGAAACTCAAAGCGTAATACAGGAGTAAACTTAAACAATTACCAAGATGTAGCAAAAACTCCAGAGGAAAAATAAAAGTATTACAGGCCAAATCATTATAAAATAGAGATTTTTCGACGTTTACAAATGGATTTTACGAACATAATTCACTTCAATCTATGAAAGAGAGAATTTTTGCCAAAATCTCCCCCGTCAAAAACAAAAGTTGAAACTTTAAACGTGATATAGGAGTTAACTAAACAATTACCAAGAAGTAGCAAAATATCATTCAAATAAAATACAGGCCGAAACAGCAAATGCAAATTAGAGAAAAAATCAGAAGATAAATACCCTCATATTCCCTTTCCAAATCATACACACAGCAGGAAGAATCGAAACAACCACCACCGCCAATACTAATCTAAGGAGATTGGACTTGCAAAGATCTGGAATCCAAAGAATTCTTTGGAAATTCTTAATCAAACAGATCAAAATCAGTCCGAATTTCAAAAGAAGTTTCTTGGTTTAATAGGAAGAAACGAAATCAAACTGCTGCGTTTAAGCGTTTAAGAGTGTCATATACTTCCTATCTTTTGGGTTCGCTTCCTCATCGGGATTATCAAAATACAAACAAACATATTGAAAGTCGAGGAGAAACCTTTTGACTAAGAAAATGTGGTGCTGTTATTAAACTCCGGGTTCTCGTTAATTACGAAAGAAGAAGCTTCTGCAAGACAACACACACACTATGAGTTCTTTCAGTCTTCATGTCCACCAGTTATCTACATGAAGAACAGTTGAAAGTTCAAACTCAAAACGTGCTACAAGAGCAAATTAAACAATTACCAAGATGTAGCATAAACTCAACAAAAAAAAAAAAAATACTACAGGCCAGGCCAAATCAGTTTGAAAAATGCCAAAGTGCCTCAGTTACTTAGATACATTATTGTCATGCGAATATGTTTTCTCCAAGGGGTTCTCCCTGTAAACAGGGTCTCAGTTCCACTACACCTCAACTAATTGGATGACATCATCATAGGCATCACAATACATGTTCAGCATCACATAACTACCTACTGGAGTACTCTGCAACCAGAGGATGCTCTCAGTTTTAGGTTCGATGTTCTGCATCAAAATCAAATCAAATGGCTCATTTAAGCTGCCTGCCTGAAGAGTCGTATCCATTGTCCATACCAACAATTTTCAATTCGTCAGGCAGTTAAGTGTATTACTGTATTATTCATCATTCCATAATGCTTGTGTGTAAAGAACAATTATAAGAAAACTAAAGAGGTACAAAATATTAAGTTAAGATTTGATAGGAAGCTCATATTCTATGGGTAGATGGAGTCTATCATGCAATTTAGCATTCTGTACGAGGAATTTTTATAATCATCGCAACCCCAATCTCATAAAATCTTAACTAATTTCGAAAAACGAAGGAAAAAAAAAAACAGAACTTCGGTTATAAAGTGCATGTGTGGTGGAGATGAATGCGAGAGTGACAGACAAAAATAATAACTATGATGATGATGTTTTCACGCCACCTGGCAAAATTGGTTCTGTTGCTAGGGGGATTCTGATGCTCACCATTTCTACCCAACTTTAATGTTTTTACTACTATGGACGAAGAGGGGAAACAAAATTCTAAGAAACTTAGGGAGATTTAGGGAGATAACATAAGATTGATCAGTTGAAACCCCCTAAAAACCATCTTACCAAGGGAAAGTCCTAGCAATTCACAGTACTGCAGCATATTCAAACCATCACTTGCAAGCACAACAAGATGCTATGGAACACAATAAGACAAGCATACATGCTACCGAACACAAACACAACAAGATGCAGATGGAGCATACCTAGGAGTTTATAGCTTATGAGCCGGGTAATGAAGAACCTAAAATGAAGAACCTAAGCTAGCAAAAATACATCATTGGTGAAACAACAAATAAAGCTTTAAGTCAAGAATTTCGACTTAGAAAATGTAGTGCTGTTATTAGACTCCAGTCTCATTAGTTACGAAAGAAGAAGCTTCAGCTAGATAACACACACTCTATGAGTTGTTTCAGTCTTCATGTTCAACAGTTATACAGGATATGGAGAATAGTTGAAACTCAAAACATAATACAGGAGGAAAGTAAACTACTACCAAGAAGTAGCAAAAAATGAACAAAGTACAACACAATTACAGGCCGAATCTGTACGGAAAATGCCATAATGCCTCAGTTAGATCCATTATGGTCATATAGTTTCCCCAAGAGGTTCTCCCTATAAACAGGGTATATAGTTTCCCCAAGAGGTTCTCCCTGTAAACAGGGTCTCAGTTCCACTACATCTCAATTAATTGGATAACATCATCATAGATTCTTCTCAATTAATACACTGATTCAACTCATTAATCTTTATGAAAATTTCATACACACATCTATAAAAAGATAAACAAAACCATCGAAATAAGCGAATACACATACAAGCCTCAGATTTGCAGAATATGTCACCAAGGCGTTAAGCCATTCAGTCCCGAAAGATGGTGTTCTTTATAATTCGATATCCTCATAGGCTATATATACCAAACTATGTAACTAATTAATAATTATTGAATAAATGTATGTCTCATGGCCAGTCCCAAGAGGTAATGGAATATGAGACCACCTGACATGGAGATCTTTCGACCATCAACAACTCAGGCTTTTTGTACGACGTTTACAAATGGATTTTACAAACATAAAAGGTTTGCTCCAATCTATCTATGAAAGAGAGAATTTTTGCCAAAATCTCCCCCGCCTATATCATACAAGTCCCTAAACAAATCACTAAAAATCAGATACACCAGAAACATACACATTAAGATGGGAGTATTATCATCACGCACGGTGAATAAAAACATCAATTTACAATAAATTCAATCCTGTTCTATACTGCTGCTGCTGATTTTGTTCATAGTCACAAAACATGATGGTATGTCCTCTCATCTAATTTGGTAATCTTTTCCAGAAATATCATCATAAAACAACTAAAACCCTAAACTGGATCAAAGAATAATTCTACAAAATTTCTATTTACAAATCACAGCAACAGAAAATTAGAGAAAAAACTCAGAAAAATAGAGATAGTAATACCTCAAATTCCCTTTCCAAATCATACACACAGCAGAAAGAATCGAAACAACCACCACCGCCAATACCAATCTAAGGAGATTGGACTTGCAATGATCTGAAATCGAAAGAATTCTTTGGAAATTCTTAATCAAACAGATCAAAATCGGTCCAAATCTCAATAGAAGTTTCTTGGTTTAATAGGAAGAAACGAAATCAAACTGCTGCGTTTAAGAGTGTCATACGGCACTTCCTATCTTTTGGGTTCGCTTCCTCATCGGGATTAATCATTCAACAGCAAATCAAGAAAACATCGAACAAACAGAATGAAACCAAACGAGAAATAAAAAAAAAATACAGTGCGAAGAATAAAAAAAAAAACTAGGGTTTCTGAAAGATAAAAGCAACGATTAGCCTGGGTTTACAAGGGGGAATATATGGACCCTGTTGGGCCTTCGAACCACTTGACGAACAAAAATGTTTTGCTATCAAAAAAAAAAAAAAAAAAAAAAAAGAACAAAAATTTTTTTAGCAGTGTAAGGCCTCTTCCTATGCACATGCCAAAAAAATGGTGTTTGGCATGCCAGGTGGCATGCCAAACCATTTGTGCCACTATGGTGAAACCGCATTGAAATGGTCGAATCCCTAGCGGCGGTATTGACAATATCGCCGGCCGATAAAGTCTTTATCATTGGCGATATTGTCAATACCGCTTCGATAAAAACAATAACGCTGGCGCGGTACAATGATTATCGCCAAGTAGTTATTCTCGCAACGGCTAGTTCCCCTATGGTTCCTATATATATACGTCATTTTACCTCGACGTAAAACTCACACTTTCTAAAGATATTACTCCTTTATTCTCAATTTTAAGCTTCACAATGTCGAGATCCAATGAAGAAAGGGATATTATTATGAATATGTTCAAAGTTCTGACAAAGAAAGTTATCGTATGAGGTTGCAAGAAATTGACGAAGAGGAAGTCAAGATGAGAATCTAATCGAAACTATGATGCTTGTACATACGGGTCAAATACCAAGAGTTCCAGAGCCCAAAGAAGTATTATCAAGAAGATATACGTATCGAGGGGAGGGAATTTTACCATCGAAGCTCATGCACGATTATTTTCTTCCCAATTGTGTGTACTCGATCGAGATTTTCAAGGTCGATTCCGCATGCCTCGTCATCCGGTGAAAAGATTATTGAAGAACTTTGTCGAGTGGAACCTCAATTCAATTATCAGTTTGATGCACTTCGAATATTAGAGGTCATAGTCCTAGAACAAAAAGTTACTTCGGCTTTAAGGATTCTAGGTTATGGCACTCGGCGGATGCGAATGATGAGTACCTTCGTATGGGTAAAACAACTTCTTACACTTACCTTTCATTGTTCTGTGAAGTAATGATTAATCATTTTGGTCCAACATATTTACGAAAACCAACCGACGAAGATGTTAGACAAATATTAAGGGAGAATCTCTCCTCGCTAAATAGCATCGTCACATCTCTCTGTCATATACAAGATATTACTATTTACTTCAAAGTAATATAACTAGAAGAAAAGTTGTAATGAAAAACGTGCATGCTTAGTAGGACCAACTAAAATCGAATTAAGGTTATTGGCTCCCGACTAAACGTTACTCGATTACTCGATTTTTGGTACTTGAGCTGCGAGGAAATATTTGACTACGATAATTTTAATAGTTGTACAGTGAACTGAAGTATATGGTCATATGACCCCGACCAGACATAATGTTAATGGTGATCATTGCATAGAGAAAGATCAGACAATTACAATAAGTTTCATTACAGAATACAATTGCAATAAAGGTTGTATTTAAAGTACAGTCTAACAGCTAACGACCGACATTAGCACGTAGGAAGTAATCGTGTGACTTCACAGAAACATGACTAACACGTGAGTGACAGCCTGTGCCAGCCTGTTAACCTACACCACTTCCTTCCTTATCATGCACTGCAGATTGCTGACTTGATAACTTAGTTATTCTACAATTATCCCCCCTCAAGATCATGGGTAAAGCAGTAATCCTGAGGTTGGATCTGAGTGCAAGAAATCTGGGACCATGTAATCCTTTTGTAAATATATGCGCCAGCTGATCTAGAGTATGCACATAGAAAACATCCAGAGATTTTGACTGAACCAGTTCCCTGATAAAGTGATAGTCAAGATGAACATTTTTCATCTTTGAATGCAGAACTGGATTTGAAGCCAAAGATATTGAGCTGATGTTGTCACAACCTAGCTGAGGAATTCCAGATATAGGAAAGTGCAAGTCATTCAAAATATAGCAAATCCATACCATTTCTGTTGCACTGTGTGCTAAGGTTATGTACTCAGCTTCTGTACTTGATCTTGAAACTGTTGTTTGCTTCTTTGAGGACCAAGAAACAATGTTTGATCCCAAAAATACACAATACCCCATGTAGATCTCCTATCATTAATATACCAGCCCAATCAGCATCTGAAAATCCAAGTAAAAATGAATCACCTTTAGTGAAATGAATACCATACTCCAAAGTACCCTTGAGATATCCCAAAATTCTTTTGGCAGCCTATAGATGTTCTGTTCTTGGATGTTGCATGTACCGGTAGACCTGATTCACTGCAAAAGAGATATCTGGTCTAGTCCAAGTGATATATTGCAGTGCACCTACCAAACTTCTGTATTCAGTAGGATTCTCAAGAAGTTCTCCAGAATTAATGCTGAGTTTGTTAGTAAGAGATACAGGTGTATGACATGGTTTAGCACCTTCCATGTGATGCTTCTGAAGAAGATCAACATCATACTTAGTTTGATTGAGATGTAAAGAATCAGCAGACTTGTGAACCTCCAAACCAAGAAAATTTTGCATATCACCTAAATCCTTCAAAGGAAATAACTCTTGCAATTTTGAAATAACATGTTGAAGAAAAGGAGGACTGGATCCAGTGAGTAAAATGTCATCAACATAAACAAGAGCTACCGACAGTTGAGTTCCTTGTTTATGAACAAATGGTGATGGGTCAACTACTGAATTGACAAAGTTAAGATCTTTTAAAGCTGTACTGAGCTTGTCATACCAAGCCCTTGGAGCTTGCTTAAGACCATAAATTGCTTTTTGGAGTAAACAGACATGATCTGGTTTAGAGGGATCCATAAATCCAGGAGGTTGAGTCATGTAGACCTCTTCTTGCAAATCACCATGCAGAAATGCATTACTTACATCAAGTTGATGCATTTTCCAGTTGTACTAAACAGCCATAGAAAGTATAATCCTAATAGTAACTGGTTTGCCACATGACTGAAGGTCTCATCAAAATCCAAACCTTGTTGTTGATGATAGCCCTTGGCAACTAGTCTTGCTTTATGCTTATCAATGGTATCATCTGGATTATGTTTCAGTCTGAAGACCCACTTGCAACCAATGAGATGTTGAGAAGAATCAGATGGAACAAGAGACCATGTACCTGCTTGCAGTAGAGCATTGTATTCTGATACAGAAGAAACTCTCCAAGCCTGCACTTTGTTAGTTGCACCTATACTCTTTGGAATATGACAGATGAAAGCAACTGGCAATGGTTGCTTAGTAGCAAAGTGAGATTTGGGTGTAAAAATCCCATTTTTACCTCTAGTAGTCATGCAATGATCATTCTTTGTAATATTAGTGGAGATATAGGAAGGTAATGATGATGCAGGTGTAGAAGGAAAAGCATATGGAGATGGAAAAGTTAATGCATCAGAAGAAGTAGCATGTGAAGCAAACTCATGATAAGGAAAAAAACTCTCATTGAAAGAAACATGTCTAGAGATATAGTTTTTCCCTGAAAGTGGCTCTAAGAACTTATACCCTTTGTGTTGCAAGCTATAGCCTAGAAAAATACACATTTGCTTCTTGGTTCAAGCTTGTTTGTAGTGTATGGTTTTAACCATGGAAAGAAGGCACATCCAAATGTTTTTAAGAAATGATAGTCTAGCAGCTTATGAAATAGAGTTTCAAATGGTGTTTTGAAGTTGAGAGATCTAGTGGGAAGCCTGTTAATTAAGTAATTGGTTGTTTGAATAGCTTCAACCCAATACTTGTTTGGCAAACCAGATTGAAGTAAAAGAGTTCAAGTGACACCTAGAAGATGTTTATGTTTGACCTCTGCCACACCATTTTGCTCAGGTGTATTAGGACAACTAAGTTCATGAGAAATTCCTTTTGAATAGCAGTATTGTTCTAGAAAAGTGTTTAAGAATTCACCACCATTGTCAGTTCTAATGGTGATAACAGAGTGAGCAAGCAACTTTTCTATTCTAGTAACAAAACAACAAAAGCATGTTTAAAATCAACTTTGGTAGACAATGGAAGAATCCAACAATACTTTGTTTATTCATCTATAATGTTTGCATAATACAAACTTCCAGAAACATATGCAACATGACATGGACCCCAAGAGATCCATATGTAACAACTCTAGAGGTTTGTTAGCTAATATAGTAGATAATTAAAATGGTAATTTTTGAGATCTACATAGCTTGCACTCATTACAGCAAAAAGGCTTATTAGAAACATTATCAAGATTCAATGTTTTACAAATTTTCTGAAGAATCTGAAATGATGGATGGCCAATCTCTTGTGAAGAAGGACAGGATCATTGATTGTTGAGGAATAAGCATGATGAGATGAATGAAAGTTGATGGTATATAAGCCATTTTTATGTGGACCTTGGAAGAGAATCTTCCTAGAGGTCTGATCCTTCACAGAGAAACCATGAGAATCAAGAGTTAGAGAGCAATTGTTGTCTGAAGTAAATTTATGAGCTGATACGAGATTATGAGAAGCTTTTGGGACAATGAGAACATCATTTAAGGCAAAAGAATGATCATTAACAGTTATACTAGAGTTTCTTGTATGAGTTATAGGCATACCTTCTCCATTTGTTGTGTTAATTAGTTCAGAACCATCATATGATGTAGCTTCTTGTGAAAGAAGCGTCTGCAGTGATATGACTATTAGCTCCACTATCAACAATCCATTCATCTTTGTAAAATATATTTGATGCGACAAACATTGCATTGAGATTTGTTGGTGGTGGTCTTCCTTTGTAGGAGAAGTTCAATCTTTGAGTACAGTTGGGAGCAAGATGAGTATCAGATAGACATATCTGACAAGGTGTAACTTCACTAGTAGAGTTTCCCTTTCCATAAGGTGGTGTTGTAAAAATAGCAGGATTTGGATATCTTCCACCACCAGAATATCCTCCACCATTAGAATTTCTACCTCTATAGAAACCTCTACCTGAAGAACCTCTAAATGAACCTTTGAAATTATTGTTAGCTAAAAATGCTTTAGCTTCAATTTCATGTTTGGTGTTTTTGATCCTTTCACTCACTACAAATTCTTCGCTGAGTAGATTATTGTGCAATTAAATACTTGTAATAGGTAGATTTCGGTGTCTCATAGATGTAGCAAAAGGTATATAATCTGAGTTTAAAGCCTTAAGAGTTATGACTACTAATTCTCTATCGACACAATTTCACCAGTAATGACTAATTGATCGACAAAAGTTTGATCTCATTCATAAGCATAGGAATAGATTTATCACCTTGAGTAAGAGAAAGAAGCTTAGTGTGTATTTGAATTGAATGTGTTGAGGATGCCTTAGCAAAACGATCTTCAATACTCTTCCACAATTCATAAGAAGTAGTAGATCTTGATAAATACACAATTACAGAATCAGAGATCGTCGAATTGATCCACATAATGATAGTAAAATCCTCCTCCATCCAATCTGTGTAATTTGGATATTCAATTCCATTAGTTTCATTTCTCGGAGATGTAAATTGAACAGGACAAGGATATGATCCATCAAGAAACTTCTTCAATTTGTATCATTGAATTACAGAATTCATCAAATTCTTCCAGGTAAAATAGTTGTCTTCTTTGAGCTTGAGATGAACAAAATTAGTAATCTGATTTAGCGGAACCTTTGAAAAAGCAGAAGCAGTTGGATTCTCCATTGATGATTGAGAAACAAATTCTTGAATCATAAACAGATCTGAGATGTAGAAATGAAAACAAAACCAAGAAACGTAACAAACGTTGTAAAGAGAACAGTCTCACCGTAAGAGTTGAAAATAGTGTTTTGATATCAGATCCAAAAGATTTATGAATCTGATTTGAGAAACAAGAAACTCAGAGTAATGCTGAACAAAGTAGACAAAGACAGTGCCAGATCACCAACTAATCACTGAGAAAATCTCTTGAAAAAGAGAAGAATCAACAATAGAATTGTTGTTGCTGCTGCGAAATATAATTGGATCAAAAAAGGATTAAAACTAACCCTAACCTGTCTGATACCATAACAACATAGTGTTAATGGTGATCATTGCAGGGAGAAAGATCAGACAATTACAGTAAGGATGGTATACGTTGTCTCATTGAAAGCCTTTCTTTTAGTTCCCATGAAATAGACCATAATTCTTTGCATTATGCGTCCATCCAGAAAACGTGTTACTCGGTGTCTCATGCTGGGATGCGGTGGGTGAGCCGGAAAAAAAAACCAGGGACTATTCTAAAGTAAACTTTCTTTAGATTAGGCTATTTTATTGATGGCAGCACGACCTCTTAAACAAAACCATGGATACTAATAGCGTACCAATTTGACTGGAGGCAGACCATCTCAAAGGAAAAGAATGTTTTGTCTTCTTATTTAGAATGTGGTAATCCCCTATTAACAATGCTGGCGGTTCCTAGCGCAACTCTGTGCTCTGTGGCATATAAGGTGTTTAAGTTTTACATATTCCACCCAAAATTACCAAAATGCAAAATCCCGAATTCCATCTCTAGAAATTTCATAAACCCTAGTTTTTTTCTCACATCTCTGTGAATCGATTAACTTACAAGGGTTTCATCATTCATTCATTCATGGGGGGTTTCAATTGTCTACCTGAAGAAATCTCACTAGACATATTAAGTCGTCTAACCACAGAATCGGCACTCGAATCCAAATTAATTTGCAAAACCTGGAAAAATCTCATCTGTCATCATCCATCATTCTCACTGATGCATTTACGTCATCTCAATCAAGAAAAAACTTATGTTTCTTGGTTCCTGTAATGGTGTCATCTGTCTTGCTCAATTCGAATGTATTGCAATAAAAAATTTATGTTTGTAATCAAAGAACCCATCATGCTTCCTGAAATCAAGAAAGATTGTTCTGATGTTGATGGGTATATTTAACCCTTAGAGTAATGTTTTCAGAACACCATCTTTCGTGACAGAATGGCTTAACGCCTTGGTAACATTGTCCATCTTCATACATTGTCTAGCTTGTCAGTTTGGTTTTTGCCTTCGCTTATGTGGTCTTGTAGGTGCCGGGAAGTGGGTTTTTTGTCGCAGAGAAGGGCTCTCTCACAAGGTTCTGCTAAGGTACTTGTGCAGAATGGATGGCTGGTTTGCTGCGGATGCAGACACCATCTCGCTTAAGTGCTGGGATCAGGCGTGTATTTTTGAATCACCGTATTTCAGAAATTTTCATTTCATGGTCCATATAACTTGACCGTTAGCTGATAGAAATTATAGGAAGAACTACTTTCTGGAGGTCATGGACTTATGGTTCCGGGGTTATCTCCCAGTTATCTAACACTCCTGCAAAAGGGCTCGATATTCTCCTAGGGCACATGCATATATAACCAAGTTAATCACTAATCAGTTCCCATAATTTGCTTACATTTTGGGTGCACAACCGACTCGGGGCTTTCACAACCGGTAACTATGTCTAGTTGCATTTTGCCTATATGTAGTGTCGCCAACTGATTTTCCTTCTTGTGCATAATTTCAGATTCAACATCTTGTTTCTTACAGCTATGGTACAGTAGGGAAACCCCATGACCATGATCTGTATGAACGACTTAGGATCCCCGAAGCAATAAGTTAAAGCTATCCAGGGACTGCTCTCAACTATCATGCTGGAGAGGCGATAAGTTAAAGCTATCCAGGGACTGCTATCCAGGGACTGCTCTCAACTGGGAAGATGGCAGCTGACTAGCTGAGGAATGTAGGATGCGCTCTTACCAATGAGCCAGATGCGGCCCAGATAAATTAAATACGGGCCCTGTAGCAATGGTCTTACCAGTTTTAGCTCGCCGGAAACCTTATTCGCCAAACTGTTACCAAACAAAAACTCTTCACTAGAGTAAGAAGAGAATAGGTAATGAAACTAGGCATTTCTGAAGGGGAAACTGAGGGCGTGCGAGACTATCAGTGCTATAGCTATTGGTAGAGGATGATAGGTGAAATCAGGCAAAAGCAGTTTGTTACTGGTTGCCAATAGTGGACAATGAAATCAAAAACTTATAAATCTCAGAATCGCAGAATGTGTCACCAAGGCGTTAAGCCATTCAGTCCCAAAAGAATTTTATGTTCAATATCCTCATATGCTCAAAATGGAGATTTTTCAACCATCAACATCTTTCCTTGTAAACCAAATTATCAATCTTTAAACTGCCGATGTGGGATTATTAATTTGTAAATTGTGCCTAGGAAAGGAAAGAAACTAAGGGTTATCGGGCGGGCTTAACTTGGTAAGACTTGCAACACGGGCCATAATTAAATCTGTGGCCCGTAAAAAGTCCAGGCCTTATAAAGACGAGCAAGCCATCTTTGTCATAGTGGCCAAACACCAGGCACCTCAACGGCGCTACCATACCCACCACCACCAACTCACTTCCATTCACTTCCATGGTTGACTTGGTCTAGGCCAACACAGCAAAACCACAAAAATCCAATAGGATCAAAAGCTGAAAATGAGCAACAATAGCATACAGCTTAGTTGAACAAAGAAAATTAAGGTTTTGAATTAAGATTATAGGGAAAAAAGATACAATTCTTCCATTTCCAAAACACAACAAAATAGAAAAATCACAAGATGGTGTTCACAAGATGAGTTTGTTCATACTCACAGAGATATTTCCTCACCTAATTTGGTACTCTTTTCCAGAGATGATAATACAATTACCTTCCCACACAGCAAAAGAATTTATGAAAAATAAGCAACCCAACGTACCTTGGGCCGAAAGTAAGTGTAAGAATTTACATGAGACACCTTCTGAACAAACTCACACAAAGAATCATAACTGCTTTTAGTATGACCCTCTGCAAAGTACCGGCTTCAACTAAACATGGAAAGCTATCAACAATAATGAATTCCTCCGGATGATGATACAACCACGTCAGGGACAATTCGGTGTATCAGTTATCATTCTGAATACATATTCTTCCAAAACCTCTTATTGTAAAAAACTTAAGCTGAGGTAATGCCAAACATATAACATCTAAACCTTCCCAGCTGACACTACTCGTATACAAATCTAGCACCTACTAAAACTAGAGAAAAATCAGAAGAATAGAGCTATAAATACCCTCAAATTCCCTTCCCAGATCATACACCGCAGAAAGAAACGAAACAACAACCAACTAATCTCCTTGGATTTGAAATCATAATCAAACAGATAGCAAATAAATAGAAATTTCTTGATTTAAATAGAAAGAAGGAAGAAACAAATCAAACTGCTGCTTATGAGTGTCATGCCGCGCTTTTATCTTTTGGGTTCGCTCCATCATCAGGATTAATCACTTAATCACAAATCAAAATCGAAAATCGAAGGAGAGACCTTAACTAATACAGTCAAGAAATAATCCAACTTAAAAATATAGTGTTGTTACTAAACTCCAGTCTCATTAACGAAAGAAGAAGCTCATGCCAAACAAGCACACACTCTATGAGTTGTTTCAGTCTTCATGTCCACCAGTTATCCGAACACATCAGTTAACAGGACAAGGAGAATAGTTGAAACTGGAAACTCAAAGCGTAATACAGAGTAAACTTAAACAATTACCAAGATGTAGCAAAAACTCCAGAGGAAAAATAAAAGTATTACAGGCCAAATCATTATAAAATAGAGATTTTTCGACGTTTACAAATGGATTTTACGAACATAATTCACTTCAATCTATGAAAGAGAGAATTTTTGCCAAAATCTCCCCCGTCAAAAACAAAAGTTGAAACTTTAAACGTGATATAGGAGTTAACTAAACAATTACCAAGAAGTAGCAAAATATCATTCAAATAAAATACAGGCCGAAACAGCAAATGCAAATTAGAGAAAAAAATCAGAAGATAAATACCCTCATATTCCGTTTCCAAATCATACACACAGCAGGAAGAATCGAAACAACCACCACCGCCAATACTAATCTAAGGAGATTGGACTTGCAAAGATCTGGAATCCAAAGAATTCTTTGGAAATTCTTAATCAAACAGATCAAAATCAGTCCGAATTTCAAAAGAAGTTTCTTGGTTTAATAGGAAGAAACGAAATCAAACTGCTGCGTTTAAGCGTTTAAGAGTGTCATATACTTCCTATCTTTTGGGTTCGCTTCCTCATCGGGATTATCAAAATACAAACAAACATATTGAAAGTCGAGGAGAAACCTTTTGACTAAGAAAATGTGGTGCTGTTATTAAACTCCGGGTTCTCGTTAATTACGAAAGAAGAAGCTTCTGCAAGACAACACACACACTATGAGTTCTTTCAGTCTTCATGTCCACCAGTTATCTACATGAAGAACAGTTGAAAGTTCAAACTCAAAACGTGCTACAAGAGCAAATTAAACAATTACCAAGATGTAGCATAAACTCAACAAAAAAAAAAAAAAATACTACAGGCCAGGCCAAATCAGTTTGAAAAATGCCAAAGTGCCTCAGTTACTTAGATACATTATTGTCATGCGAATATGTTTTCTCCAAGGGGTTCTCCCTGTAAACAGGGTCTCAGTTCCACTACACCTCAACTAATTGGATGACATCATCATAGGCATCACAATACATGTTCAGCATCACATAACTACCTACTGGAGTACTCTGCAACCAGAGGATGCTCTCAGTTTTAGGTTCGATGTTCTGCATCAAAATCAAATCAAATGGCTCATTTAAGCTGCCTGCCTGAAGAGTCGTATCCATTGTCCATACCAACAATTTTCAATTCGTCAGGCAGTTAAGTGTATTACTGTATTATTCATCATTCCATAATGCTTGTGTGTAAAGAACAATTATAAGAAAACTAAAGAGGTACAAAATATTAAGTTAAGATTTGATAGGGAAGCTCATATTCTATGGGTAGATGGAGTCTATCATGCAATTTAGCATTCTGTACGAGGAATTTTTATAATCATCGCAACCCCAATCTCATAAAATCTTAACTAATTTCGAAAAACGAAGCAAAAAAAAAAAAAAACAGAACTTCGGTTATAAAGTGCATGTGTGGTGGAGATGAATGCGAGAGTGACAGACAAAAATAATAACTATGATGATGATGTTTTCACGCCACCTGGCAAAATTGGTTCTGTTGCTAGGGGGATTCTGATGCTCACCATTTCTACCCAACTTTAATGTTTTTACTACTATGGACGAAGAGGGGAAACAAAATTCTAAGAAACTTAGGGAGATTTAGGGAGATAACATAAGATTGATCAGTTGAAACCCCTAAAAACCATCTTACCAAGGGAAAGTCCTAGCAATTCACAGTACTGCAGCATATTCAAACCATCACTTGCAAGCACAACAAGATGCTATGGAACACAATAAGACAAGCATACATGCTACCGAACACAAACACAACAAGATGCAGATGGAGCATACCTAGGAGTTTATAGCTTATGAGCCGGGTAATGAAGAACCTAAAATGAAGAACCTAAGCTAGCAAAAATACATCATTGGTGAAACAACAAATAAAGCTTTAAGTCAAGAATTTCGACTTAGAAAATGTAGTGCTGTTATTAGACTCCAGTCTCATTAGTTACGAAAGAAGAAGCTTCAGCTAGATAACACACACTCTATGAGTTGTTTCAGTCTTCATGTTCAACAGTTATACAGGATATGGAGAATAGTTGAAACTCAAAACATAATACAGGAGGAAAGTAAACTACTACCAAGAAGTAGCAAAAATGAACAAAGTACAACACAATTACAGGCCGAATCTGTACGGAAAATGCCATAATGCCTCAGTTAGATCCATTATGGTCATATAGTTTCCCCAAGAGGTTCTCCCTATAAACAGGGTATATAGTTTCCCCAAGAGGTTCTCCCTGTAAACAGGGTCTCAGTTCCACTACATCTCAATTAATTGGATAACATCATCATAGATTCTTCTCAATTAATACACTGATTCAACTCATTAATCTTTATGAAAATTTCATACACACATCTATAAAAAGATAAACAAAACCATCGAAATAAGCGAATACACATACAAGCCTCAGATTTGCAGAATATGTCACCAAGGCGTTAAGCCATTGGTCCCGAAAGATGGTGTTCTTTATAATTCGATATCCTCATAGGCTATATATACCAAACTATGTAACTAATTAATAATTATTGAATAAATGTATGTCTCATGGCCAGTCCCAAGAGGTAATGGAATATGAGACCACCTGACATGGAGATCTTTCGACCATCAACAACTCAGGCTTTTTGTACGACGTTTACAAATGGATTTTACAAACATAAAAGGTTTGCTCCAATCTATCTATGAAAGAGAGAATTTTTGCCAAAATCTCCCCCGCCTATATCATACAAGTCCCTAAACAAATCACTAAAAATCAGATACACCAGAAACATACACATTAAGATGGGAGGATTATCATCACGCACGGTGAATAAAAACATCAATTTACAATAAATTCAATCCTGTTCTATACTGCTGCTGCTGATTTTGTTCATAGTCACAAAACATGATGGTATGTCCTCTCATCTAATTTGGTAATCTTTTCCAGAAATATCATCATAAAACAACTAAAACCCTAAACTGGATCAAAGAATAATTCTACAAAATTTCTATTTACAAATCACAGCAACAGAAAATTAGAGAAAAAACTCAGAAAAATAGAGATAGTAATACCCTCAAATTCCCTTTCCAAATCATACACACAGCAGAAAGAATCGAAACAACCACCACCGCCAATACCAATCTAAGGAGATTGGACTTGCAATGATCTGAAATCGAAAGAATTCTTTGGAAATTCTTAATCAAACAGATCAAAATCGGTCCAAATCTCAATAGAAGTTTCTTGGTTTAATAGGAATAAACGAAATCAAACTGCTGCGTTTAAGAGTGTCATACGGCACTTCCTATCTTTTGGGTTCGCTTCCTCATCGGGATTAATCATTCAACAGCAAATCAAGAAAACATCGAACAAACACAATGAAACCAAACGAGAAATCTTAACTACAATACAGTGCGAAGAATAAAAAAAAAACTAGGGTTTCTGAAAGATAAAAGCAACGATTAGCCTGGGTTTACAAGGGGGAATATATGGACCCTGGGCCTTCGAACCACTTGACGAACAAAAATGTTTTGCTATCAAAAAAAAAAAAAAAAAAAAAAAAAAAAAAAGAACAAAAATGTTTTTAGCAGTGTAAAAGAGAGAAAAAGAATCATCATTCGGGGCATAAGGGTGTCCTAATGATGCTTAAGTTACAATAATACCCCTGCATAGTTTAAATTACAATGCCCTTCCACTAAATTAAATTCTAATCCTAAAACTCTCCCACTAATTAACTCATCCCCTAATTATCTAGTGGAAATTAGATAATTGCCCCTTGTTTTGATGGGCCTTCACAACTGCCCTTAGGACCTTTACAAATACCCCTCCGTAATCTAAGAGGAATCCGAAAAAAATAATAATACATTTTTATCCCTGCGTTATTCTTTAGAGTGAGAAAGAAAAATAAGAGATTTTTCAGATCCAGAGAATAACCACCATTTGTATCATCGCCATCTCCACTCTAGCACCACCTCCACCAATCTCACCGCTTGATTCCAACACCACCTCATATACACCCACCAAATCAACCATCACCACCAGCACCACTTCCTCCTAGACAATCAATTTGGATCGATTTTGAACATCAAAACCTAAATCCGGTGATGAACAACGAGAAATTGAATTTTAAAACCTAATCTCGAGCATCGTTTGGGAACAGAAGATGAAAATCGTCATCAATAATTGAATCTGAAGATTCAATCATCTAAACAAATAAAAAAAATGATGATTTTCTTTGTCTTGGTTAAGTTTCTGTTCGTGATGGTGGTACTGTAATCGGTGGTGATGGAGATGGAAATAGGTTAGAAATTTTTGATGTAATCGGTGGCGGAAACAACATACTAAACATATAAGATTTCAATGAGTGTCTCCTACGAGATTTGCAATTGATACACAAATGGTAATAAAATTATTCCAACAAGAGGAAGCCTAAATATCTACAATGGAATCTCAGCAAAAGCTCAGTTTTCCATTTGTTGGAGGAAATATCTCTATTGATTTCTCCGATCAGAAAATTAGTCTTGTTTCTCTTAATCCATTTTCTACCGGTTCTCGTGGGAAAAGTGGTGTCGCCACCATGGTAACATCATTTATTATCCAGGTATTGCTTTTGCATCTTAACCAATGCTTAGTATAAAAATGAATGTTTTGGACGTATACTTTAACTGTTAGTGAATCAAAGAATACCGATGTGACACTTGAAAGCTAGTTCTCTTGACTATATATATGTTTAAGCCATGAGTAATTAATTACTCCTAGAATTGGACTTTCTCGGTTGTCCTTTGTATGTGGGAGATTTATAGACAACATACTATACCATCAAATGAATGAATGATCATAGCTTGTAGCACCTTAATTTTAGTGTATGGATAAAAAATGATTTTTTTTGTTTTGATGTGCATATAATAATTTGAGCTTGTATAAAAACTTCGAAGCTATTTCACAAGATTATGCTCGGTCTCTTGTAATTAGGTCTATAAGCACATATATTTGCATCTGTACGAGTCCTTAGTGATTTATCTTAAGAATCTGCTTGCCCTATATGATTTATATATGATACTTAACCGTAGGATTTATGACTTGATGACATTGTTCACTTATTTTGTTTATGCTTTCGGTAAGGAGGTGCTTTCATGGAAATATTTTGTCGGTCTCGTTATATATGTGGTCAACTTATGCGCTTCTAGTATCAAGTTGGGTTGTCGACGCAAGATTTTTAGCGTCAACTTTGGTTGTTGAAGCCATATTTTGGGATCAACTTTGGTTGTTGATACCAAATTTTGGGATCAACTTCGGTTGTTGACAACATATTTTTTTTCTTTTTGATTTGTTTAGGGATCAACTTTGGTTGTTGATACCAGAATATGGGGTCAACTTTAGTTGTTGATATGCATTTTGGGATCAACTTGGTTGTTGATACCATTTTTTAATTTTTTAATTTTCTGATTTTTGTTTTGGGGATCAACTTCGGCTGTTGATACCATTTTTTTTAATTATTTTATTCTGAATTTTTTTTTGGATCAACTACGGTTGTTGATACCATATTATGATGTCAACTTCAGTTGTTGATACCACTGGCAGTGGTGGACTTGTGGTGGCGGCGGTGATGGTGGTGCCGGTGGCGGCGGCGAAGCTGGTGGTGGTGGTGGCGGCAGACTGGTGGTGGTGGTGGTGGAGGCGGCGGTGGCGGGTGGTGGTGGTGGTGGTGGTGGTGGAGTATTATTGGTTGTGGCGGTGGTGGTGGTGGTGGTGGTGGAGTATTATTGGTTGTGGCGGTGGTGTTGGATATGTGGTGCTAGTGGTAGTGGTGAAGTGGTAGAGAAAGAAATTTGTTATATTTTGAATTAAGGAAATGTATTATATGATGAGGGTATTAAGGTAATCTATTTTTAAATGGATAAGATTTTTAAAAGTAGGGGTACATTTATTGTTGTATAAGGGTATATTTATTGGGTGTCAAAACTAGGGGTATATAATTAATGTACCCAATTATCTACCCCATTTAATTACCCCACTAATCAACGGTTTCCCATTAATTAACCGTTACTTAATTAATTTTTTTTTAAACTAAAAATTTTCAAAATCAAAAACTCATTCTCCCCCACTTCTTCTCCAAAAAACAGAACTGAACTCCCCCCCTATTCTCAAAGTCTCATTTCTTGATTAAACCCATATATGGCACCTCGTGTTAAGCGATGCCCTAAAAATACGGTGTCGAATCCTGGTGTTGCTTCTGCAGCATCTCAATCTAGGGTTTTTGGAAAAGATGGAGATGAAGATGATAGTGGATTGATTGGTGTTGGAGAACGAGAAATAGACCCTGATTTTTAGTAGTGTAAAAGATAGAAAAATAGAGAGAAGGAGAATTCTTATTAATGTGTAGAACAAGAAGGGAGAATCTGACCTCTATTTATATAGGCTAGACACAAGGGCATCTAAGTAAAATAAACGTAAAATCCTAGATATTCCCTATATTACAACCCGTGCAATACACGTTTATAACACTCCCCCTGATGACCATTGTGTCTAAGTCACAAAATATATCAGGAAAATCAAGAGAGAGAAAACATGAAATGTGTGAGACTCAGAACAGTGTTGGACACGCATTATGTTGCCTCATTAAAACCTTGACAAGTAAACCTAGTGGGACAAACCTTGACGAAGGAAAGAGTACAGCGCGTTTAAGTCCTTCTAATGATGCTCCCCCTGATGGATACTTCATCGAAATCTTGGCCTACAAATCTTTAAGTCGACGCATTCCAATCTTGTGAACTAATTTCTTGAATGTAGAAGTTCGTAATGCCTTAGTGAAGAGGTCTGCTAGATTGTGATTTGAACGTACTTGTTGGATATCAATCACACCATCATTCTGTAGATCATGTGAGAAAAAGAACTCCGGACTGATGTGCTTTATTCGATCACCTTTGATAAATCCTTCCTTTAGTTGTGCAATGCAAGCAGTATTGTTTTCGTATAATATTATTTGTTGAATCTTTAGTTGAAGGAAGTCCACATGATTCTTGAATATGATATATTACTGACCTTAACCAGACTCTCTCACGGATTGCTTCATGGATTGCTATTAGTTCAGAATGATTTGTAGATGTAGCTGAAATTGTTTGCTTCATTGACCGCCAAGATATAGATGTGTCCCCATATGTAAACAAATACCCAATTTGTGATCGTCCTTTGTGTGGATCTGAAAGATAACCTGCATCTGCGTACCCAATTAGTTTTGACTTAGATTCATAAGGGTAAAATAAACCTAAATCAATAGTGCCACTAAGATAACCTAATAAGTGCTTGATTCCATCTATGCTTTCACTCTTTCGTTAGATAAATGTTTAAGCACAACTGTTCTTTTCCTTAGTGATACCAATCAATATAAAATCAATACTAGTATCACTTGTTTACTCCATATATTTCTCCACATTATTGTCACAAAACGACAAAGAAACGAAAAAATAAGGAACAACACAAAAAGAATCTTACAAATCTCAAAATAGACTTGCAAACCTATAGAGTTAAGCACGAGGGTTCCACACACCATTTTTGATAACCAATATCAAAACCGAAACTACAAAGTACGTAATTTGTTTTGATATGTTATCAAGGAAACAATTGCCCGAAGCAATTTTCCCAATTTAGTTTAGGAAACCAAAAATCAACTAAGCACCTTAGTCCCTTTGCTAAACCGATTGTACAAATACAATCGCTTCATTCGATAAGACCAAAATAAAGATAACTCTATTTTTCTCATCAGCTTATAATTATCCATATAACTTAGACCTTTAAGTTTTAACCAAGACAAGTACTAGGTTAGTTAACTAGCATTTCTTTTTAAGGCATTCGATTAGACTTGAATAACCGAATCCTCCACTTTGATAAGTCTAACTAAGATAACCTTAGTTTCTCTTATCCTGAATCGAATTGGACTAAACAATCCATCCCGTAAATCTTTTCTTTCGTTAATCCATAAATAATTCATACAAACCAAATAAATCAACTTGCATAATTATTCACCTCAACTGGAAGCAATTGAAACAACATAGACATTATAGCACCGGAATTGCACCGAAATTTTGTAAGCCTAAACAATTGATATCACACAAAAAAGCAAGATAACAATAGTTTTTTCTTAACCGGGACCAATTGAATCACACACACATCCATACACACATCATGGAATAAAACATCAATAAACCGAAATTTTGTTAAGCAAAAGCAAAATATATATGAAATAAAATCAGGCTTTTCTTAAACAGGAAAACAATCAACTAACAACATTGTTACCTCAAATTTCGCATCCGCTTCTCCAATATATTTGCATCTTCTTAAAGGGAGAATTGATATCGAAATATCCTTATGTTTTCATCCTTATGCAAAACAAAAGAATAACAACAACCAACCTTTACCGAGAGAAAGGTTGAAAACCAGTTTGACAATTGCAAGCAAAAGTTGAAAACCGTCGAAACACATATGCTTTTATGCTAAACCAAAACCGATTCAACATATTGTGACTTTTTCACATATTGTTTCTACCAAAACCCCTCATGATCCTTTGATAAAACCTACCAACATGGGCTAGAACTTAATCCTACTAAATCAAAAAGTCACCCAAACCATAAGGGTTCGCAACATTATGAGATCGAATATCAAGGTAATAAAACCGAAATCAAGCATCCCATAAACATCCATGGCAATAATAAAGCATTCAAGCACAGGCTATGTAAATCAAAAACCATCACAAGAAAAATTATAAATCAAATAATTTTATTCATAATAGTTTTATTCATAATAGACTTAATACAATCATTGAAAGAAATCAAAAATTGATGTTTATTTTCCTTTCTCGAGTTCTTGTGAAGATTGCTTTCAAAAACTCGGATTCAAATTCTTTGAGCACTTCCCTTTTGGTAGATAACTTGTTCATCTCAAACAGGTTGAGAATGAAGGTTAGCTAATACTTCTTTTGAATCCATATATCATCGGCTCATGATATCTAATGCAACCTTTAACAATAAGAATCATTTTCTTAAAGAATCTTGAGAGTTATCATGAGTTTCATCATGGTGATGCACAAAGCGCTAAATCATCAAGAGATGACCCTTATTTTACCAATTTCTCCATTGAAATAAGCTAGTCTTATTTCGGATAGGAAGAAGATATATAAGATGGGAGAAAATCACGGAATAATTTGGTTTTTGGAAACTGAAACTATTTTTCCAAAAATAAAAAAGTATCCTTTATTTTTCACTAAAGAAACAAATATGAACAACTTGCCCATATTTATGCTTCCTCACAATCGAAATTTTGGGCAACAAGTGAGGACGCAAATTTCAACACAATCGGTGTGTGTTGAGGTGAGACTTCTTCTCACCACAAGTTAACAAAGACATCCTTAGGATGACTTATAAACACAATAGATTTGTGTTTCCTTGTTCTTTCTTTCTCTTGTAATTACAAGAGTTTGCAATCTCCTTTTGAGACCTCATAAACTTACCAGTCTTCTTTATCCCCTTACTAAGAGCTTTGATAAGTTTATTTTCAATAAGGATTGTAGTGAAATTATTTTCTCCACATGAAGAACTCATCATATTATCAGAAAAACTAGTTTCCGATTCTCTTGGTTTTCTACCCAACTTTTCTTGTTCAGATTTTACCATAAGGGTTTTATCCGAGAGGAATTTCAAAAGGTTTTCAAGTACCAGGCTTAACCTTTTATTTTCCTCATTCTCCAACTCACGTTATTCTAGGAGTTGATTAGACTCGCAGAATTCATCATTGTTAGAGTTGGCAAGAAGTGCATTACACTTAGATATTTCTTCATTGGATTCTTCCTCCGGAATATCATCAAGAGTGGAGACAAAAGCTTTGTTGCAACTTTGATTTCTTCTGCTTGGATAGTGTTTTGCCATATGTCCGAATCTACGGCACTTGAAGCATTGTACTTCATCATTACCCGTTTTATGGAAAACTGATAGTGTATCAGGAACATGTTTATCAATAGATAAGATGTCATTTATTCGTTGCACTAAAAGCACAATAGTTGAGTCAAGCTCTTTTTCAACATATACCTTGTCCTCTTGGCAATGTTTCTTAGTTTCATTCTTCAGCAGAATTTCTCTATCAAAGATCTTTAACTTTCCTACTAGAAAGCTTCGATAAAGTAGAGAAAGATCATTACCTTCTATTATGGCATGTTTTTTAGACTCGTGTCTGGATGGTAACGATCTGAGAATTTTGCATATTATTTCCTTTTCAGGTATAACCTTTCCAAGAAAAAAAGATGCATTGACAATTTCAGAAATTTTAGAATTAAACTCCTCGAAAGTATCGTTATCATCCATTTTGAGATGTTCCCATTCAGATGAAAGGGAAAGAAGTCTAGCTTCCTTTTCAGATTCATCTCCCTCGAATACGCTCTCAAGAATATCCCATGTCTCTTTAGAAGTTCTACAGGTCAGCACATGATGTAGAAGATCATGACCAACAACATGTATGATGGCATTCAAACCATCCGAATTTTGCTTTGCAAGAGCTCTTTCTTCAAGAGTATAAGACGCTAAGCGTTTAAACTCTGACTCCGAATAATCCATCGGTTGTTGGTATCCTCCTTCGATTAATAGCCAAGTATTAAATCTCGGGATTGAAGAAAAGCTTTCATAGCCGATTTCCATAATGGGTAGTTTGTCCCATTAAATCTTGGTGGTACGTTAACTGAATCACTCATTAGATTCATTCTTATAGGTTGGATTGCACCAAACACAGATTGTTATATCTTTTTGTGTTTGCTCCTTCCGATACCAATTGAAAAGGAGAGGGTATCCAAATATACCTCAAGCTAAAACTTTTCCTACCTATAAGTCCTTTCTCCGAAAGTGATTGTCTATGAACTGAGTCGAGACAATACGACTAATCGGTTAATACAACATGTTTACTTGATAAAAGGGTTCGGACTTAACCAAACACAATAGGAATTAAAGTTTGTGTAAATAAGAATTAACGTTTATGTAATTTACTTTAATTATTATAAAAAAATTATAATGCGTAAATATAAAGTAAATGACACAGCAAGATTTTGTTAATGAGGAAACCGCAAATGCAGAAAAACCCAGGACCTTTTTCGAGGATTGAATACTCTCGTGATTAAGCCGCTACACAAAATTAAACCAACTTCGTATAGTTGAGACCAAGCAACTAAACCTACAGTTCACCTAGTTCCGTCTGTATTCCCACGCCTCCAACCTATGAATAAGTCACGTACTTGGAACAATTCCTTTGGTTCGCAGTCCAAACAGTAAAGGAACAACAAATCTTTTTGGTATCAACTCTCTTCAACCAAGTGATATGAGTTCGACAAAGGCTCTTCTGTTTATCTCAATAAAAAACTTCGTCAGTTTCTTAGATCTATCTTATGTTCAACTACCGAAGTAATTGTTAATATTTTGCAATCAATACTTTTAATCAAAAAGAATTGTATTGATGCCGATCTACACAACTAATCAATCCAATATACCACAAGGATAAACTGATTATAGTTGGATCCTCTTATACCGAAACAAGTATTGTGCACACCAAAGATTATGAACCCCAAATCGAAATCTTCAATATCTTCTTTGTCTTCAAATCTTTTTAGATCTTCAATAAAACACCTGCACACAACAACTTGAATCTCTTGTGATCAATCACATTTAACGGAGTATGTTAACAATGGATTATCACAAGATCGTCTTTAGCACTAACAACAGTCTAAAGATCCCTGTCGAAACTTCGATCTAGTTTGAGTGAATCTTATATCAGAAAAGAAGATTCTCAAGAATAAACAAACTAGGTGCAATCAAATTTCAACTGCCGTTAGTCAATCAAATCAATCGAAAACATAAGATAAACCGCAATTATCTAGTTTCCCACCAACGGTACTCGTAGAGCTTCTCAATCCCAAAGAAGACTTCAAACTGAGCGGCCGGAAGAGATTTCGCCTAATTAGGTTACTCTCCTCTCCGAATAGGCGGCTTCACCAGTAACAACACAACCGAGGAAGTTTGTTGTCACGAAGGATTAGTTTGCTAGAAATGCAATTTTCAAGTATTTATAAACAATGAAGTTTGGACACCAAGGAATTTCCAAAACCGAAAATATTCTCAAAGATATTCAATATATTCCAAATTCGGTTTCCATAATTCCTGGAAATGCTCTGACCAAAATAATGACCGAAAATCTCTTTGGAAAATCTCAACTAGTAAATGCACATTACTAATTCTCGTTTTCCTAAAATAAAATTAAAAACCTTAAATAAAAGATTCTTAACTTATTTATGTTTCGATCCTGGGATTTCCTTCATGTAGCTATTAAGGAATAAATTTGAACAATAAAAGATAAACATTACAGCCTGTGTTCAAAGTGTGTCGACATCCTTACTTTGTAAGTCCTCTATCATACTTACAACCTTGAAACTGATTTTCCACACTTCCAAACAAGTTTAGAATTGGTTCATATGTCTTTCAAGAACTATGTGATTGATCTAGAAACACTCAATCACAAATCATGGGTTTAACGGTTCTACCAAAACAAGTTTGGTTCTACCTCCATGTGAGTAATGTGCATAGTCACACTAGCTTCCCAAAATTCAGTTGACTAGGTACTAGGATCGGTTCCCCACATATATATGGTATCTAACTTATATGTGTTGCACATGTCCATAGGATCGGTTCCCCTTTGCCTAAAAACGTGTTGCACATGTCCATAGGATCGGTTTCCCTTTCTTCTACAAACTTGTTGCACCTCATACAATGATTGATTCCCCTTTGTGATGTGTTCCACCTCTTCATAGGATCGGTTCCCCTTTTACCCAGATTTGGTCCTACACAATCACAAACTCGATCATACCATCTCAGGTGATTACTTAAGATCGGTTTCACTAATAAAAGTCATACCAATACATAAGTCAGGCATTTGTGAATAGTTTTACCAAGAACACAAACAAGTCGTGAGCGGTTATACTAAATCACACATATTGGATGTTCACAAGATATGCAATGAATAACAATCCCAATAACGCCCGGGCGATTTTTTTCGATTCATAAACAAGTTTATGAACTTACTTCCTTAAAACACATGTAAAATATTGTTTCCTAGGATGAAATCCTCACCTTATACCCATACATAATCACAATAGCATTTAAACAATTATGTCGATGTCTTATCTACAAAGTTTAATGGTTAAGCAATAAACTTCATATTGTATTCCTTAATATTATGTCTATCTAGAGTGTTCATGCTTCACAGTTTCGTTTTCAATATGCACGACTTGAAAGATACGTTAGGGAATGAAACAGTTCAAGTCAAATATCACTAACCTCAAGAGGAAGGATGATGTTGTCGTTGTAGCTTCTTACTTCTTCTCTTCTTCAAGTCTTCGCAATACTTGTAATTTCTCATATCCTAATACTCAAGCTAACCTATACGAAGTTGACTCTAGTACATAATCAAGCGACTCTTAAAATGAGTTTTGATTCACTAAAATATGACAACCAAACTTGACATACCAACGCTTGGTGGGTTCAACCGAGCAATGATCTAACAAACTACTCTACTGTTTTTGCTCGCTTGGTCATCAACCCCACCAAACCTTTTCTTTTAAGTCATCAGACGTGATTATATATTATGCAACATGAGCAGTTTTTCAACTGCAAATAATGAAAGAATTAAGCTGCCGAAATTTTATGGAGTAGTCAATGGGACCGTATATCGTTTTATCATCGACGATGCTTGCATTGATAATTTGGTTTCAAGAAGAACGGTGGAGTCCTTAGGTATGGAAATGGATCGGTGTCCTTATCCGGATCAGATCAAATGTGTCAACAGGGGGACAATTACCTGTATACAGATTTCCGTTGTCAATCGGTAAGGTATATTCTGATTCAATTATTTGTGAAGTTGTTGACATGGATTTAGGTGATATTGATATTATTTTGGGAAAGCCATGGGTGCTCGAAGTTGGTGCCAAGCAGAGATGCTGGGAAAATTCGTATGAGTTTCGTTGGGGAAAGACAAAGGTAATTTTAATACAAGGGTCTAGACCTATGAAGAAAGCTGAGCAAGTGAAGTCCAGGACTTTAGGCCAAACACTAGACAACATGAATAATTCCATTCAGTTAACTGAAGATGGTAAGGTGTACGAGAACTTTATGAGTAATATTTATGAAGATCCTTTTGCTATGATTGGTGTTGCAACTTGTGTCCGATGCCGTCAAGATTTTGCTTGGAAGGTTTCGTGGGAGTTCTTACATTGCAAAGGTAGGGACAAACAACGTGGGTTGCCAATTCGTTACGTGCATATAATGAATACTGCGAAATTTAATCTATTTGCGGAATGGATGGTGATCCCAATGCACAACTCAAGGTCAACTTGTGTTACTAGCGGCAGTTCCAAATTTCTCTCTCCAGTTTGTCATTTTTCGTTAAAAACTCGAGACGAGTTTAAATCGCAGAGAGGGAGCCTGATACGGGACGTATTTGGGGTTGGGATGACTGTTTCCAGGATTTGCTGATATCTTATTTATCAATTTGTTATTTTATTTATTAAGAATAATTAGTTTCTTTATCTTATTTATCTTGTCTAGGAAGGTTCTAGACCTAGGGTTTATGTTTTAGGCTATAAATAGCCATTTCCATTATCATTGTAATTTAGTTGTGGCTCGCTATTCTTATTGATTAATGAAATTGTTAAGTTTGTTTGGTTAAACACCATTGATATTGTCTTTTAACTCTTGGATTAGAGTCTTTACTCCTGGATTGGAGTCTTTTATCATCACCTAACGGAGTGGATTCTCCTTCTCTCTTATCGCTTCCGCTTGTGCTATATCACACACCAAGTTTGAACTTCAAAATTTAAACTCAACAATCTTTTTTTTTTTTTTGATCGGCAAAGGTAAAAATTATATTGAAGAAGCTTACTAGAGATAAGCAGAAGAATACAACCCGAGGGCCTGTCTAGTGAGTTAGCAGAGATACATAGCAAACTAAAACAGGCAAAAGACAACTAACCAAAAAAAGTTTAAATGAATAATTGATCCCATTAGCTTGGATATGATCCAGTTGAATACCCCGCATAAAGTCCTTGTCTTGGCACCAAAAAAAGGCTTGAGACTTTACTTGTTTAATGATTTCAACTTCGTTCGTCGCCCCATCATTGAAGACGACTTCATTCTGCAGATTCCAAATGGTCCAAACAAATAGTCAGCAGGAGAAGTTTGCCAGAGAGTTTGGCCGACCAAAGAAGTGAACTTTGCTCTCCAAACCCTTAATGAGAAGATCGATACAATTTGGCATTACCAACAATTGTTTGAGTATGAGAAGAAATGTCTCCAAACAGCGAAGCCATAGTGCAATGGAACAGGAGGTGAGCTACTGATTCTCTTGCCTTGCGACACATTAAACAACCATTTACAATTAGCTTACCGCGTTTGTAGAGGGAATCCATTGTGGCCAATTTTTGTGATAAACTTGCCACAAAAAGAAACCGACTTTGTGCGGCCACGACCTTGACCAAATGCCGAGGTTCTTTACCTCCAAATCTTGCTCTTTAATAATGAAGGAGTATGCAGCCTTTATCGAGAAGCAAACGGACTTGTCGATTGTCCAAGAGATGCAATCTTCTTCGTCCCCGTAGTTACATTTTCAATCATTGATATAAGAGAGATAGCTTCATTGATTTGGAGTTGTGATAATCTTCTATCTAGACCCAAATTCCAACTGCCCCTATTACTTAAGGTTGCAGCGCATCTTTGGAGTGTCCATTTCTTCGTAGAAGTTATTGAGTAGATATTAGGATAGGCCTCCTTAAAGGGAATATCGCCAACCCAAAGATGTTCCCAAAAAGAACTTTAGAGCCATCTCCAACCTTGATTTGGTACAAAGCTTAAAGAATTTGATTAGAGTATATACCTTTCCGAGACTCCACAACCTCTAGTGGCATTTGGTTTCCTTGTATCTCTATCGAAATGAGCGGACCCATATTTGGAAGCGACAGAGGATCTCCAGAGTGCGATTTTTCGTTGTTAAACCTCCACCACCATTTAGATAAAAGAGCTCTATTCATACCTTGGATAGATTTAATTCCTAACCCTCCAGCCTTTTGGGGAGAACGACATGTCTTCCAAGCTACATGATGAATACCTTTCTTGGTTTCAAGTATCCCACAAGAAATTTCGATGATTCTTTCAATGGCTTTTATAACTTTTGGAGGAGCAATGAATAGAGATAACATGTAAATTGGGATACTACTTAGCACACTTTTTATAAGAGATAATTTTTGCCTTTGTTAGGCAAGACCTTTTCCGGGAGGAGAGTCTCCCTTTGCATTTCTCAATCACCGCATCCCATTTATGCTCTCCATTAGAAGAATCACCGAGGGAAGTCCTAAGTATATGGAAGGCGGGGCTTCGATTTGCATCCCAACATCGCAGCCATTTGTTCTAAGTTAGACGCATTCGCAACCCCGAATATACTACATTTAGCAAAGTTTATGTGAAGCCCCGATATCATCTCAAAACCAAGAAGGGTGTATCCGAGATAATTCATTTGATTTAGTGAGTCATCTAAGAAGACCAATGTGTCATCTATGAAACCTGAGATGACTGATTATTGAACCATTGGGACTCAATTCAAATCCACCAATACCCCCCGATTGTGACCAACTTGAAACATCACATTCAAAGCTTGAAACTATTAAGAAGGGAAAAAGGGGATAAAGGGTCACCTTGAGTTAGACCTTTGCCCGAGATGAATTTTGAGTGAGTCGAACCGTTGATGAGAATCGAAATTGGTGTATTGTTGACGCAACCTTGAATCCACTTTCTCCATGTAGCCCTAAATCCCATTTTCACAAGATTGGTCGAGGAATTCCCATGAAACATGATCAAATGCTTTTGCGAAATCAATTTTGCACACCACACCAGGCTTACCACTCTTAATTCGAGAATCTAAGCACTCATTTGCTATCAACGCACTATCAAGAATATGGCGACCTTTAAGAAAAGTTGATTGTTGGCTTGAGATAACCGTAGGTAGCACCACTTTTAATCTTACTTGCCAAGACCTTTGAAATCATTTTAAAGACACTACCAATTAGACCAATAGGTCTAAAGTCGAAACTTCCTCAATAGAAGCTTTCTTTGGGATTAAAGACAAGAAAGTGTTCTTTAGTCGCCAATTGATAGTTCCCCACTTAGTAAAATCTCGCATGACCCGCATTATGTCATGTTTCATGAAAAACCAACATTTCACAATAATCATCACTTGAAACCGTCGGGTCTGGTGCCTTGTCTTGTCCAAGGCATTTCAACGCCATTAAGCACTCTCCAAAGTGATGGGAACTTCTAAACCTCTTGCAGCAGATTCCGAGATTGATTTGAAGTCCATGTCGGTGATGGAGGGCCTAGAGAAGTTTTCTTCTTAAATAAATCCGAAAAGAACCCGGTGATGGAGTCCTTGATGAGCGATTTATCTTCTGTGAGGACGCCGTTAACCTTTAAAGAGCGAATAGTGTTCCGTCTTCTTCTAACTTTAGTAATTCTATGATAGAACTTAGTGTTGCGATCGCCTCGAATATCCCAATCAATTCTAGATTTTGGCGCATCATGATATCTTTCTTGTCGGAAAGGCATTCAAAGTCTTGTTTTAAGCAATTTCTTCTAGTAACTTGCGTAGAAGAGAGTAAATTTTGGTTGCCAGGCCATCCAACGTTGCTATTTCATCTATGGTGTACGCAAGTTGCTTGTCTACATTGCCGAAACAAGAAAGTTCCAATTCTTGATGTCACATTTCAAAGCTCGAAGCTTTTGGCTAGGATAAAGCCAGTGACCCTTGAAAGTGATACGACTCCCACCAACCCCTCATTAAATCAATCAAGTTTGTTTTGTGGAGCCACATTAGTTCAAAACGCCACGGTGGAGGACCCCAATCTTGAATCTCACAACTCAATTTTATAGGAGAATGATCGGACATGGGTCTGCCAAGAACTTGAGCCGAGATGTTAGGTAGTCTTGATCAAAATCGAGGAAACAAGAAATCTATCCAGGGTACTTTGATCCTTCCAAGTGTGATTAGGACCCCTCATTTGAAGATCCACCAATTCCTCCGAATCTACAAATTTAATGAAAGATTTCATACCCCTTGTTATAGAAGTGCAACCTTGCCTCTCCGACATCCGTAAGACTTCATTGAAATCTCCACCTATGCACCAAGGAATCTGCCAAGAAGCATGAACTAGAGAGAGCTCAGCCCACAAGATTTTGCGAAGTTTAACGTCGCAAGGTGCATAAACGCCTGAAATAGCCCAAGCAAAACCATCTAGGCACATTTTACATTTTAAAGAAATCGAATAAACTCCACGAATAATGTCTTGAACTTCAATAGAATTTATATTCCACAAAATCGAATCCCTTTGAGAAGCCTATGGAATTAATAGCTACCAGCCACAATTACTTCCTCCCCAAATTTGATTGGCAATTCGATCATTACAATCTTCAAGTCTAGTTTCTTGAAGAATTATGAGGTCTGGTTTCCAAATTTTGATACATTGGCTAACCCTAGACCTACGCTTCCTTTTACGGATGCTATTGACATTCCAAGAGATGCAATTAAACATGGAAAAAAATCCTTTAAAACCCAAACATAAAACAAACCTTAATTGTTTGCCTTGTTCCCTGGTTCCTTAATTTGATCTTTGAAGGTATCTAAGTGACCTTGAATACCCTCCATTACCATTGCCATATATTCCTCTCTCTGTCAGGGGAATCCCATACCGTAGGGCTTAAAATGCCTTTAGTCATGTCAAATAAGGTTCCGAATTTGTATTCAAGATACGCCAAAGCTTTGGCCTGTTTGTGAGGTCTTCTTGATGCCGCAAGAAGCACGAATCACTCGGGGGTAATGATATCGCGTAGAAGGAGCAACGGTGATTTCTTCAATAGTGACAAGGAGCTTGAAGCATCATCCAAGAGATCCGAGTCCGGGCGGGCCCGATGAGATAGGAGCAGACATGGTCACCGATGGGAGAGAGATAGCTAAGGGGTATCGGGGGATGGAGGAATTTCACCGTCTTCAAGGGGTAGGGTGATGTTAGGGTCTGACATTGAAGGTGGGGTGGAGGTTGCGGGAAAAACAAGGTGGGAATTTGGAGAATACGAGGGGATAAGGATATAGAGGTAGATGGGCTTGAAAGTGGGATGGATTTTTTTTGAGTGGATATTGAGTTTTTGGGTAGGTAGCCCAAATGGGCTTTGTTGATACGAAAAGGTTTTGAAATTGCTAGTTGTGTAGGTGGTATAGGCAAAGAGTCGCCCGAGTCTTCTCGACTCTGCTGAGCAACATTAATCTTTGGGTAGTTGAGCGGGGACGAGCATTAATGGCACCGATGGGATTGGTGAAAGGGGATGTGACAAGTGAGTTTTCTCTCTCCCAAAGTCGACTCGATTGACCGGTTTCCATCTACACCCGGAGAGAAGTCGGAGCAAGATAGGTTGAAAAAGTAAACAACGGTGGATACCAGTTGAATGTTCAACTTGTTTATCAGCCTAAGGAAATTTGTTAGGAACCCAACAATCCCGAAGAGATATTCCCATGGTCCAAGGAGTTTCTCCTATGGGGCCCTTAACCTTGAGTCTTATTTGGATAAAACTTCACCGATCTTGTTTCATGGTCGATTGCCATTAGACCTCCACAAGCTTTACCGATGGTAACGAATAAATACGAGCTCCATAGATCTGCCGAGATACCCAAGATTGTGATCCAAGCATTCCTTTTCGTGATTTGGTTTTGACAAGAAGGGGATGACCATGCCGAGAAGGACAAGGAAACTTCTTCAATCACCATTTCGACAATAGCGCGAGAATCTCAATTTTCTTCCCGAGAGTGAACAAAGAAAATGCCCTCATTATGAGTGAGAGGCCAAATTTTGAAGGAGTAGTTAATAGCCAAATGTTGTTGAAGCCAGCCTCCTACTTCCGACCAATCAACATTTAATGCCCATACCTCAACCTTAATGGCAAGATCCCAATTGCCGAAAGAATTGATTTTGCTAAAAGACGGAGACTCATTTAAGGAAAATGATTGGCAAGGAGCTTTGTTCCAATAGTTGGGGATAGGACCACTAGTCTTAAAAGCATCTTCCGTTTGAGGTTTTTTTCAGTCGTCATTTCCTTCTTAAAGTTGCAGCAAGAATCCAAAGCGGAACTGAGATCATGCCATCCTTGTTTAAGCTTACCCATAGGAAAGAAAGTGTGGTGTAGCTTACGGTATGATCCGGTATAGATAACATAAGATATTCTCCTCCCGTATTTTTCTCACGAGAAAGAGTAAACCATTGACCAGTTAGAGAAAGACCACGTTTGTCTTTCAAAAGTAGAACACAAGGCTTCCTCTACTTTCAATCCCAACCAGCAACCCCCATTCTTGCTTTGAAAGAGTTTATCCATCTCTTTCCTTTACCTGATTCCCTGATGGTGATAAGTTTGACCCTAGTATTTGAGTTCTCCCAAAGCTCAAAGAGTTTAGCTCCAATGGAGAAGGCTAGAGGAGAGGTATCCCCCTTAATGATCGTACCACGACCACCTCCAAGGATTTTCCGGTGACGTTTACCGGTAACAGTAGACCAAGGTTTTTCCATTTTAGTTGCAGACATTCTCTCTCCTTTATAACATCACTTATAATAATACTACGTATGATTTAGTACAAAACTCATATGCTAGGTTCAATTAGGTACGAAATTAAATTCAATTTTTCTTATTAGACTATTAAACTATACGAGTCTTGAACACCACCAGGTACGTGTTAATATTTATTCCCCTAACTTTAAATTTACTCTATGTATAACCCAAAAATTGAAATCTTCTGTGGATCCGTTGAAATCATTTGCTACTAACAATTTTAATTTCGTAACTTCAACTATCTGATCATTTCAATTAGAAGTAATGAATCCTATTCAGTTTTCTCCTCCATCTTATTTCTAAATCCCTTTTTTTTTGATTGGAAAGTTTCTAAATCCCTTCCCTCCTAGTTCTCTAAACATAGGAAAATGCACTTCAAAGAACTATTTTTTTTACCTCACTCGGAAATGTGGATTGAAGGGATTTATAATTGATTCAATATGCATGTTGCATGTTTGCTCACACTCACAAGATGAGTTTATTTTTACACAAAATTGGTGTGAGAAGCCAAAATATAGGGAAAATTGGTCATTTGTCCAAATATTTTTAAAACATGGTTCAAATGGACGAGTAAAAATTAGTATGGGTGAAATGGACACTAAAAAAAATAGCAAAGATGAAACTGGATTCATCCTGGCTTAAACTTAAAAAATAGTAAGGATGAAACTGGATGCAACGTGATGTAAATTAAAAATAAGAAAAAGTATTTGAAAATGGGCAGGATGAAACTGTTTACATCCTGGCTATTTTTACATTTTTGTCCATTTAAACAGTAAATCTAAATGTCCTTTTCACCCAGGAATTGTTGATTTTGGTCTTTTTAACCAATTTTGTGCAAAATATAATGCTCGTATACCGGCCAAAATATAATGAATATCAAGATAGTGTTTGGAATGCTTGGGCACCTCGAGCGACCTTAATGAAGACGTCTTCTAAGGTGGTATCAGTTAGACCCCAAGCATTTATCGTGAATTTTCTCTTTGCATTTTCAACTGCTGCAAAAACATCTGCAATTCTTACCTCTTCCTTGGGAAGTTCATATTTCTGGGTTCCGGACATGTTATAGATTTTGTTTGCATTTGGAGAGAGTCGACGGACTAAGTTCTCCACTTCCACTTCATCGTTATTAGAAGATGTGGTCATTGTAAACACGTATGATCCTCCATATCTTCTTTTTAACTGTCATTCATAACATATATCACTCGCATATAAAAATCTATGTATATTTGCTTTTAACTGGTACAGACGGATAAAACTATACCTCCTTGGGATTTCCGACGCACTGTAAGCTTCCATCAACAAAGATCCCCAACCGATCACATAATACCTCTGCCTCTTCCATCGAATGAGCTATAATCACCGCACACTTCTTTTATTAGCTAGATGTTAATAAATATATTACTACTCTGTTCGTAAGACTGATAAAAAATTACAGTGTTGGTGAAGAAGTTATATACTGGTAAGAACGATAGCGCGGTTTTCCTTTGCACGTTTAACTACATTCCACAGATTGTTTCTTGAAGCTGGATCCAGCCCGGTACTAGGCTCATCCATATAGACAACCTTTTGTAATAATAAAAAGAGAGACAATGTCAGATAATGCAGAAAAAACTCAAATATTCAAACGTCAGAGCTAGCCAGCATTGGAGGTTAGACAACACAAATTTAAGACAGACGCACTTTGGGGTCGCCGATTAGAGAAATTGCAACACTAAGCCTCCTCTTCATCCCACCACTATACTTCCCAGCTTGCTTATCACCCACGCCTCCATGAAATAGGTTTACGCTCTTCAGAGATTCTTCCACAGCCTACAACAGAAGAGATATGAAGAGGAAGAACAACTCGAACTTGTGATGCTGAGGATAAGCAGAATTACCAGCCTAATAACAATGATCCTGGCATGAATAATGAACTCACCTGTGTTAGAGCAGCACCTTTGAGGTTCTTAAGTCTTCCATAAAACATAAGGTGTTCTCTACCTGTTAGAATTTCCCAGAGCAAGCTGCCATTTTCCATCAAAAAAGACGTAATTCAGTCCAACCAAGTGATTTAAGATTTATCTGAAACCCGAGATTTCAAGGTGTGCCTCAACCAAGATCAGAAAAAGGAGTTATGTTTACTCATGCTGAGGACAAACGCCCATGCTGGTATATATTTTATCCATGTCAGTTCGTATGTCCATGCCCTGAACTAATGCCATGCCAGAGGTTGGTTTTGTTAGCCCAATCATCTGTTACAAGACAAGATGAGGTTCCAAAAGGTTTTGGATGAAATGCGACCACCAGAATCAAGAAACAAAAGCGTGTTTTTTTCTACTCACCATACTGATGAAAGAGGTTTTTCCAGCACCATTAGGACCAAGCATTCCAAAACATTCCCCTGGAGACAAAGCAAGAGACAACCCTCTAACAGCAGACTTATCAGGATTTCCATCTGTCCCTGGATAAACTTTTTTGATGTTATCAACGACAATTGCATGACTTGCTTGGGGTTCTTGCAATAATTTCTTAACCTTCTCCCTCTGCACACAAAAAACGATAAATTGCCTGGGGTTCGTGGAATAGTTAAGTCAATATCATTTTAAGATCACACTTAATAACACTAAAAAGATCAATTACCTCTCGGGAAACATCAGGTCTGTCTATCTCAGGGAAAACTTTAGATTCCTGGCGCAGACTTGGCCTTCGAAATGATGATGAACGCCTTTTGTTCCAATTTTTCAGAAAAAAGAGAGGGTGCTTCTTAACTCCACTGCTCGAAGATGTAACTTGATGCATATAACATGCAAAACAAAGCACTATAATCAACCACTCCACGAGCATGATGATTAAGATTTCTTTCATTCCATTTGTGCCATCATTCAAATCTTTCCAGCGCATCCCATCACTTCCCATTGAATTCCCAGCGAGTGCAAACTGGGCGAACTCATACAACCCGCGATAGAGAGCAAAGCCAGGGAAAATCTCCAGAACGATAATCCATCCTCCTTCAGCAACATATATGTGTTTTAGATGAGAGAAGCACAATATATGATATTCAAGGATGTGCTAAGACCATATTAACTCACTTGGAAAGGAATCGTCCTCCACAAAAAATTGGAAAAAATAACCTCCTAAGAGCCCCGATCCAAACACACAGATATGGCCTGCTACTGCAATCAAATATTGAGCATGTTGCGAATTCGATAAACTCTCTTTAAGGTTTTATTATGCATGTTTATTAGCTGTGGGGAGGGGCCAAACCTTCAGCAGTCTTAACATTTGCAAAAACCATTGCAACTAGAAAAGCTATTGAAATCTGCAAGTTTATAAAGATGAAATAGAACACGAATTGTATGCTGTAGTCATTCAAGGTGAAGAATTTCAACCCTGCAAAGAAGAAAATGATTTAAGTTCAAGCTACCACGACATCAAAAGCATATCAGATGCACTGGCAAGTAAAAAATTTCTTACGTATGAGAGACCCGAATGCCACAAAACACGTCATGTAGACCACTGATAGCAAAAGGAAATACATATAAGAAATCACCCAGTAAGGACCGTCACCGAGCCCATGCATTTTCATCATGATTCTTAGATTTCGTTGTTTCTCATAAACCAGAGATGTCAATATAACCTATATCAAGATATAGAGAGCCAGTCATACACAGTGGAACGCCAAAGAACCAAACTAGAAGCAGAAAGCCCAAACTGAATTACTGAAATTCATAGCGAGAAGTACTAACAAATTCATATCATATACTTACAGGGAAAAGTTGCAATACAACCCACGAAAAGAAGAGTGCGCCGAGAAGAGTAGAGAAATCCAATTTGAGTACGGATCCCTGTTTTGGCATTTCTTTAACAAAATCTAACAGGATTTTTACACCAGATCCTTTCAAGTGCTGAAGATATGCATTGGAAGCCTGAATAAAAAAACGATATGCGACTCAGGATATCAAAAATAGTAACTCAATGCAGCAATGCATTAAATGAACTAAGAAACAAACTTCCGGAACAAATATCCATTTGAGTTGAAGCAAGACTATACGATTGTGATTTGTGAAGTTGAAATAAATACCAGATTCATAGAGCGTAAAACGCGTGCCATCCTTTTATCCATACTGGCGCCTGGGGTGTTTGTGTAGGTGGAGTTATACCAGATGCTCACATTGAATATATTATTATTTGAGTTTAAGAAATCATATGCTACAAAAACAAAATGAGGTTTTCACATGTTAATCTGAAAACAGCCTAAAATAATGTCTAATCAATCACTCAGCGCAAGGCAAGTTTAAGAACCTGCAACAATCTCATTAATTTTGCTTTCTGGATTTGATTTCCGGTAGCCCTTGTACAACTCATCGTTTACTGACGAAGAACTATTACGCCATAGATTTGAACCTTGTATACATTTTATCTCTGGTTCCAAATTGATAAATATTAAATTCAAAGAATAAGTAGAGTGAACATGACACATTGGTCAAAGTAAGTATGTACCCTGTGGAATTCGAATCGAAGCTATATCCATAGGAACACTTTTCGTGGAGAAGTTTGCGCAATTAGCTTGAAATATGTACAATGGCCGATGAGAGAGGACTGCAGGTTCGATAAAATTGGAACGTCTAGTGTATGTGTCTGACCCCTGAAAATTTTCAACACTCCAGTGCAGGTGAATACTAAAATCAATTAACAAAAGTCATCTTAACAAAACGACATGATAGAAACAAAACCGCACCGCAAGACTGTTCGCTAAAGCATCCAAAACGTCATCAGAACCATTCAGATTGAAAACACCAATGAAGAAGTTCTCCCCCAAACCTGTGGTTTAACATATTAGAATTTTAAATAATTAACCCTGCAAGTTTAGAAAAAATGTTATACACACATATATATATAGATAGAGTGATAGAGGGAGAGAATTACTTAGTCCAAGAGTTTGATTAAGCCCGGTTACAAGGAAAACTGGATTACAGGAACCTGTCCTTTTGCATGATTCATGAGGCAAATCTGTTGATGGAGTAAGATCATTTCTCACAGCACGATATTCAGGCCGAGGTACTTGCAACAAAGCAGGCCACTCTAGTGGATTAGAATTTGGACAATAAACAACTTGCGTTAAATTAGAGTACTCAATCCCACATATTTTTTCACAGGTACCATCTCCATTTGTATCAATGCATTTACAACCACACTTCAACTCATCTCTATCTAGTTCTGTATCTACAATCACTTGGATGACAACAAGAACCAAACAAAGAATGAAAGGGAATGCGATAAGCCTTAGATTCGTCTTGTAATTGCGTTTCTGCAACAATAAATACCATTAATTTGATCACAAATTAGTTTTCCCTTCACATCATATAATAAATTAAGCCTACTTTGTATTCTATTTCAAGAAATTGGACGAAATGTAATAATATATATACCTGGAAAGTAAGGTTCTTTAGAAGAAGAGCATTTGCTTGAGTCTTAAAACTCGAATGTTCTTGTGATGAAGTCGCCATTAAATGGCTTCTAATAAGGTATTACAGGGATTGTAGATGCACATAAAATTATAATAAACCCCGGCCGGACACACTTTAAATTCCGTGGCAGAAGTAGGTGGTTAAATTGTTAACTAGTTTATGTACAAGAGAATCAAGATTTTCTGCCATTTATGTTTAATTATAACAAGTCAGAACTTGAGTTGGACTTGGCTTTTACTGGTCTCAGTATCAGACAGACTAGCATGAATATAATTAACAGCCAAGCATTGTGATCGTGGGAAGGTGGAATGCACATTCTACTTAGGTGGATGACAATTTCATTACATTGTCAGTGGACGAAGAAAAACAAAATTAGTATCCTTTAGTGAATTCGTATTGGTTTAGGTTGCGACTGAATCCGTGAATGGATATGTCATATGTTTGAGATTCTCCAACCATGATAACTCACGAAATGTACGACTTATGCAATGCCGGCCCAGGGGCCTTGCAGGCTGAGCCTTGCACTGGCCCACATTTCTGTACGCTCCACCAAAGCCCACTTTAGGAAGAGAGAAAAGAAATGAACCTTGATTTTGGGCATACCAAAAATTTTCAAGGCATACAAAATACTTTTCCCATCCTAGGTGACCTTATAAGGGGTGTCTATTGGGTAGTTCAATTACGTATATACCCTTGAACCTAAAATCAAAAAATAAACTATCCTAAACATTTCTTCTTCTTCCTCCATCCAAACCACCTTCCTTTTCTCTAAGATTTTTTTTTTCATCACCGTAATTAATTATCGATTCGTGAAAATTCGATTATCGGTTAAATTGAACTATATGGATCGTACAAAGAAAAAAGCAAACGTCAGGTGTTCTAAATCCTCTTCCAATCCATGAATTAAAGAAGAAGAACCAATTGAAGATTAAGGTGTAAAAACTACAATTGAACCAGAAATTGAATCGGAAATTCAACCATTTGAAGCTCCAAATATTGAAATGAGGATAAGAAGGTATTCCCTACAAACCCAATCTTTTAATTGTTATTTTTCATGAATTGAATGGGTTAAATTGCTAAAAACTTAGAATTTTTGACAGTTACAGTAGCGGGTTCGACTGATAATTAAGTTGAGTTTTGAGCCGAATTGTTCTTGAAATTTCACCCTGAAAGTGTCTATGAACAGTTCGGCTAAACCGTAAATGTCAATTTTAGCCGAACCCCAAAATGCGTATTAAATACGTCCCCGAGCGTGTCGGGTTCGGCTAATACCTTGCAAACCTTCAGTAGAACCAACGAGAAGTGAAATTTTGGTGGTTGTCGGGTTGGTGACTCGATTAGATCACTTTCAAGCCGAACCTCTCTCTGTAATCACTTAGAAAATATTGATTTGAAGGCTCTAGGTTCGGCTAGCTCGTGTTGTTGAGTTATCAGCCGAACCTTCTCTTTGCACACTCAAGTTTTTCGATCTTGTTTTGGCTATAACTTTTTCTTCCGATGTCGGAATGACCTCATTCTTTTTGTGTTGTGTTTGTGTTTTCATTCTCTTGAAGTTGAAGATAAGATCTCATTGATTTTAATGAGTTTAATATGGACCTTGGTATTCTCCATCATTAGACTTCACTTTCTCAACACTTTTAGTAATTTTCACTTTTTTTGTTTGGTTCATCCTATGAAAAGGCTGCACAACAGAAAACATATGTAATAAAAAGCCTAACCCCTAAATGTGTATGAATTTAAGTGTTTCATGGAAAATCAGTATCATGTTCGGCTGATGTGATTTTTTGAATATGAGCCGAACTTAGAAAAATATATAGTTAGGCTGATACGATATTTAGAGTGAAAACCGAACCTAACTCTCAGAAATAGGTTCGGCTTATTATTAGACTTTAATATAAGCCAAACTAGGATCTTGCAAATAGGTTGGAAGTTGTAAAATGAAGGTTCGGCGTATAACGTTAACAAATTCAGCTAGCCGAACTGTTCATCAATTTAGTGGGTTCGGCTTATATTTTTAAGCCAAACATAGTCCTGGTTCGCCGAGCCATGATGAAAAATACAATTTTTTGATGATTTCAAACTACAAAAGTGAGATTAAACATAAAATATAAGTGTACATGTGTGTTAGAAGCATTGGGTTCCTCATCTATGTATTCATCATATGGATTTGGCTCATAAAAATTATCATCTTGAGTTTGAGTTTGTGTAAAATCATTCTCATAATCTAAGAAATCAGCCATTTCTGGATCATTGTTGTAGTTGATATGTATTTTCCTAGGTTTTTTAGATGAAGAATGTCCCTCCTCATCCTCCATTGAATCAAGAATTAAAATTTTCTCACTTTCTCCTTCTTAACCAAAACTTTGATTTCCCCAAATTTTTCATCTAAACAACCTTTATAATTCTGAAAATTATCTTAATCACTAAACAAAATATTTAATCACTAATCCAGATTACTAACCCTAATACGTAAAGGGTAGATTTTCCATTTACAAATTTTTGGGTTAAGGGGATATCTGATTTTGTTATTTCACAACCCTTTTTGTCTTTACTGAGTATGCCTAGAAAGATTTTGGTATGCCCAAAATTAGGGTTCAATTGGGAAGTGAAAACTACATACAAACCCATTCTTCAAAAAAATTCCACTGTAAAACCCACGCCGAAAAGTTCACGGGCGCACCTATTTTATCGGTGAAAATTTCTCCTAAACTCATAATTGTTGAAATTTCCGTTAATCTGTGATTTTCGTCGTCTGAGTTTTCTTTTTCTCTCTAGATCGATGATCCCTATATATCTTCTAATTTAACGATAAGTTTATAGATTTGGATTACAACAATGACTCTGTTTGTTCAATACTGAAAATGGGTCGAAACAGGATTTGCTGAAGATCGATGGAAATTCAGGTTGTTGGTTGTTAGATCGAAGATGGGTTGATGTGAAGATGGGTTCGAATTGAATTTGAACCAGAAATTGAAAGCACTGATGATGTCCCCATTAACATCTGGTATTGAAACAGGGAAATTAGGGTTTCGATGAGGATCAAATACTGAGTTGGTAATGGTTCATGTGGATGTAAATGTGAGTCTGGGTTCGGGATTGAAGTAGATGAAGCTTAGGTTTAACTCAAATCTGAACTTGCATCAATATAGTTTGATATTGGAGTTGATTCAGGGAATTACAAGTCGAAAGCTTGATGAGAGATGGAGGAACAGAAAATGGATTCGGTGTTGGTTAATAAAGAAATCTTATACAGTTGATTTGAGGAGAAGATGGGTATGCTGTGAAACTGTGCCGTCAAGAAGAGATTAGTGATGATTTTTGGGACTGCAACTAAGAATCACCATCACAATGGAATGAAAATTATACAGCTTCTTCTGTTGCTAAATATTGTGCTAGAAAACTCTCCAAGGATTTGAGTTAAAACTAGATTGCCTCAGAATATTATATACTTCCTATGGAAATGTATTACACAATGTCTTCCAACCAGTGATAACATGGATAGATTCTGCCAAAATATCAATAATCGATATCGTAATTGTAATAGTAGTTATGAAACTATGCAACATCTGTTTCTGGAATGTGATTATGCTAAAGCAATTTGGGCTTTTGTGGATGTCAATTTTATAATTGAAATTGCTAACATAACCTTTCAGGAATGGATTGTGGACATGATCCAGGTAAGTAACTCTAACAATATAAGTAATGCAATGTTAATTGGTATGGTTTTGTTCTTTGGAATATCTGGAAAAGTAGATGTAAGAAAGTGTTTCATGATGTTAAGCTCTATGTCTCACAGGTAGTGATAATAATAAGATATGGGTTCTCAGAATGAAATAGACTAGGTAGAAGAGATAATATTATTGCTCATGTTAACACCATTAGTAAACAATGGACATGTCATGATCCTACTGTTATAAAAATAAACTTTGATGCTTCTTCAAAGAACTTACAAAGAATGTTGGAGTGGGACTAATAAAGAGGGATCCTGCAGGTAACAGTAATGGAAGTAGATGCTGGCACACAAGAGCGCTAGACCTGGAACAGGAAGAAGCTAAAGCTCTTCTTGAAGCAATACTATGGGCAGAGAGAAAAGGTATAAGAAAGTTGCATCTGGAAGGAGATTGCTCTAACGTAATAAAATCTCTAAATGGCAGTTTTAACAGCATAAAATGGACTACCAAAAACATTATTTCAGATTGTTTAAGTTTATTATTTATTTATTTAGTCTTGGACTTGCACTTATGTGCATAGAGATATTAATCATGTAGCAGATTCTTTAGCAAAATATGCAAGGAATATATGTAATGAAGAGGAGTGGTCATCTACTATTCCCTCCTGGCTAGATTTATGCATTCAGGAAGATATACAAGTGTAATCTCTTTCAATCAATAAAATTTCTCTATTTCGTATTAAAAAAAGAGATCATTCTGAAACGTATAACTCCATCATCTACTACTTTGAAAATTGACCATCGAAAATAGACCAATTTTTAACCGTTAAAATTAGGATTGGTAGATGGTGAAGTTTGGTATTTCCGAATGAGCTCATTATTTGTGGGTATATGTAGAGTTTTGTAAGACGAGCATATCCCCAGAATATTAGCTTCAAATACGTTACGGTTTGATTAAAATTAGGGATATTTTGACTTTGGGTCCCAAAAATGTGACCAGTGTAGCGTTTGGGTCCCATGACTTGAGTTGACCGTCTTGACAGTTATAAAAAACTGTTAAACCTTGAAATGACCAATAAAAACTTGGATTTGTGTATATTTACAAACAATGCCAGTAATGTTCCATAAAACAACCGCACATATAAATCCAAGAAAAAATTGATGTTTGCGACTTTGGAGATGTTCATAAGAAAATTAATTGAATCTCCATTCACAGGCGCAGATGCTAGCTTTTACAACTTCTTATTCACTATAGAGTATATTAAAATTGAACACAGAGATTAAAGTATAAGTTAATAGATCTAAAGATTTAGAGAAACACAGATCCTCTCAGGATGGGAAAAAAATACCCAAATCAGAGAGCATCGAAACACCAGAAAATTTCTTGCCATGATTATGATGTGCGAACCAAACCAATATAGTTTGGGATACTCATCTTCCGCCAATTCATCGGGAAACTTTGATTAGGATCCGACACACTTTGTGCAATCTTATTAGGTTTCCTTGGAATGAACATCCTAATGGGTATTATAGTTAGGGGATTAGATATGTCTTTTGTAGGATTTGGATCAAAAATCGAAACAAGAGTCTTTAGATTTTTGATTTGATCCTCGGCGGTAGAGTGGGGGCTGTTACAGTAGGGGTAAGGTCGGTAAGCAAGAAGAAGATGAAAGTTAAAATTTTCCGATTCACATGTTAACGGTAGCCGATGGTGTTAAGGAAATAAAAACTAATTTAAAAAGATATATATATATATTTGTAACAGTCAAGACGGTCAACTCAAGTCATGGGACCCGAACTCTAATATTGAATTTTCTAGGACCCAAACGCAACACTGGTCACATTTTTGGGACTTAAAGTCAAAATATCCAAATTAAGAAAATGTCTCACAACATGTGAAAATAATAGTGTGAGGGATCCATTTTAATATGTTATGGTTTGATTTTGCTGCTCTTAATTACCCCGTTTCGAAAAAAGTGATATTTTCACCCCGTTTCAGAAAAAGTGATACTTTCGCTTCGTCTCAGAAAAGGTGATACTTTCGCCTCGTCTCAGAAAAAGTGATCACTTTTTCGGGATCAGAGCGAAAGTATCACTTTTCCCAAAACAGAGCGAAAGTATCACTTTTCTCAAAATAGGGCGAAATTATCACTTTTCCCAAAACGGGGCGAAAATATCACTTTTCCCGAAACGGAGAGAAAGGATCACTTTTCCTGAAACAGAATATGAAAGTATTACTTTTTTCTGAAACGGAAAATTAGTCGCTCCATAAACCAAAATATGGTTGAATGATGTGTTATGCATCCTTTGTGGTGGTTTGCATAATGGCTATGCATTCAATTTTCGAGAATTGTGCCTAAAATAAAAGTATCACTTTTCGTGAAACGGAGGGAGTACATTGTTTTATTAGTTGCAACAGAAAATTAGTTGATGCATAAACTAAAATATGGCTACATAAAGTATTATGTATATGGTGGTCGGCATAATGAATATACATTTTTTTTTGAAGCAAAAAGTAATTGTATTGCAAAAGATCAGTTCACTACATGAGACATGTCTTCTAACAGCTGAGCTCTAATTTCCACAGGCGAAAAATTAGCCCAGGCAACTGAGATGGTAGACTCCCTATCTAGTTTAGAGAGAATATCAGCTATTTTATTGCGTTCTTTAGGAATGTAGAGACATTTCCAGAAACGAAAGGTACTAAAAAGAGACTGAATATCCTTAATATAGTTGAGTAATTTCCAATCTATAGAGGCGTTCTTATTGACTGCTTCCACCACGGTCTTCGCGTCAAGTTCAAAGTGCATAATGAATATACATTTAATTTTCTAAAATCATGCCTAAAATGATAAGTACCTCCGATTTTTTCGTAAAAACTCAAAATTTGATATTGTTGTATGTACTCATTGCATAGCTTTTTTTATTACCTTTCTAACGAGATAAAATTTGTAAAATTCCAAGGCACGGATTTTTATATATGTTATATTAAAGTTTGTTTTCCAATTATACCCCTAAAAAATAGGATAGATAATAGTAATTGGACTAAAAGGGAGGGATAATTGTGTCAAGTGAAAAAGACCAACCATGGACACCAAAATCAAATCTTTTTTTGTCAATTGATGACTTAGGATTTACAAAAAAATGGTCATATAAAGGTCCTCCCTCGTAGAGCTGGCAAACGGGCGGGCCGGGGCTGGCTTGTTGCGGGTTACACGGGTACGGGTTAACACGGGCCAAAGCTTGCGGGTTGATATTCTTCACGGGTCGTCATTTTTTAAACCCGCACCCGTAATGGGTAAAGCTTGCGGGTTTACGGGTTACCCGTCTTGTTAATTAAAGAATAAAAATAAAATTTAATTAATATATTAATTTGTGATCCTGAGGTCAATATACGGGGAAAAACTAAACAGAGCTACAAATAGGGGAGCTACAAAGGAGTTAAATCAATTGAAACAACGAAGATTCTTTGATCCATCATTCCATAAACATAAATCTCAATACGATAATACCCATCTCAGACTTCATGAAACCATGGCATCAATCCTCTATGCATGTCTCCCACAATACTTCTGTTCTGGCACAACATCTTTTGAACATCTCCATTTTTTACCATCTGTTCTTCTACATCTACCTGGTAACCTGGTTCTGGTTCCATACTGTTTTTATGATCAACGTATACCTAGTTTACTCTAGCAACGAAATGCAGATACAACAAAACGAACACAGATCCTATAGAAGGAACAATAAAATACTTAAGGGACCATGATGTATACTAGAAGACGAAAATGGGAGACAAACTGCTTTCTAATCATTCATCTAATCCCCCATTCACCAGATTACAATCACAACCCATATTGTTCTGTCCAGCATCAGACCCTTTCATCCTTCTTTAATCTCCTTCGCAGCAGACAACTCTTGAATTTCGAAATCAATCATCAATAACAGTTCACCCTTTTTTCTCCTCTCGGTCGAATATCAATTCGAACAAACCCATCCATCGATTCCTTCTTTTGATTACATCCATGAATTGAATAACACCACCACTAAATCGAACCAAATACCACCAGCAACAAACCTATCTCAACTTCGATTACAGTCACTAGATTTATATCCTCTGAATCTTGAATCAATCGCAGCTCTTCTTCAGCAAGAGACGAGAAAGAACAAAAGAAATCTTCTCTTCTCATCAATTAATTCGAGCAACAACAGTACCACAGTAACAACATCCACTTCTCTCTCGTATTCAGAAACATCTTCATCTGTACTCGACAAACAGATCTACAAATCAGTGATCAAAATAGAGCTCTACGCACTGATTTCGTAGAACTGATGAAGAAAAAAAAAATCCTACCTCTAAAATAAAATTAAGTTACAAACAAAAGAAATCCTATTGAGAAAGAGCGAACTTCAATATTTTCATTATCATACCAGAATTGTTCTTCACGAGAACCAGTTGCTGCTTAGAGAGAATCGGAAAAATAAGAAAAGAGAGATGAGGCGCGGAACTGGTGAAGAAAAAGGAAAGTTAGGTTTAGGGCTATGATAATGTGTATTATATGATTCACACGGGCACACGGGTTTAACCCGTGGGTTTACGGGCCGGGACGGGTTAACCCGTTCTCCAACAAGCCAACGTTTCTACAACCCGCGTCCGGCTTGTTTATGACCCAGCCGGGACGGGCGCGGGTTTTTCACGGGCCAAGCGGGTCAACCCGCGGGTTTTTGGCTGGTTTGCCAGCTCTACTCCCTCGCTTCGCTCGGTCGGCCCAATTACGAATGCAAGTAGAATTTGAAGAATGGAATTAATTTTTTGTATCTACAATTACGAATGCAAGTAGAATTTGAAGGCCCTCCCTCGCTTCACTCGGTCGAGTGGGGTTTTTGGTATCTACAATTACGCCAAACTTCTCCGTAATTTTTCACATGATGATAAAGAAGTTAAAGAGAATTCTTTGTCTTCTAATGGTACTGTAGCTATCCCGGTTACATCATCCGGTGAGGAAGAGACGAAGTTTACTTCTCAAGAGAAAGAAAAAAACCATGTTAATAAGGTTTCACATGATCCGTTAGAGTTTAATGCATTAGTTGATGGAGAATTTATGGAAGTTACTTCTCAAAAGAACGAAGAATATCAAAAAGATCTTTCCCCTACGGAAGAAAATCAGCTTGATGTTTCGCATGATTTGCTAGAGTTAAATGATTCATCGTCAACTCAAGAGAGTTTTTCTTCGACTAAAAACAATACTGATATGATTTCCATTATGTTAGTTGGCGAGGAGAATACAAAAACTATTTCGCAGAAGGATGATGTAATTCATCTTTCAAAGGAAGAAAGTCCAGTGGACAAGAAGAATCCCGTTTAAGGAGGAAGAGAAGAAAACTACATCTCAAAAGGAGAATGAACGTCAGGTTTCGCACAATTCTCTAGAGTTTACTGGTAAGCCTTCACATCTTAATAAACTTGTATATATGGAAATTCCTGATAGTGATGTTTTCTTTGTCTACGGGTGATAGTAACCAAGTTATTGATCAACTGAAGTCACATATGGTCTCTCATACTTTTCCTAACAAGGCAGACATAGTTCAATCAATATATGTGGATTTTGAGAATTATTTTGTGTCTTCTTATAAAGAAGATATAATTTCCGAAAATTATACTGGAAGAATTCGTGGTCGAATTTTCTCAAACACAGAGAGAGTATCTAGCTAGCAAAACAGCATGGGCACATAACTCTCGTTTAGAAAAATAATAAATCCACATTTTTTGGGAACGAAGGATTACCATTCAAAGCAACCTTGAGAAACCGCGGTGTAAAATAATTTCATGACCGTTTTACTTGATCACGAGTCATGTGTTGTGGCAAAGAATCGCCTATATAACGCACTTACAATATAATGATGTTAAATAAGTGCTATCGGTATCGAACTATCAGCGTCAAAATTGGTGTTCTTTTTAATAAACACATTTCTGCGTTGTGTTTAATAAGGTACTGGGTGGAGAACGTTACTCCAAGATCTCGACCAATGTTAGTCTTAGCAGCTGGGCAACATCGATGCGGCACAACGGAGTCCCTCTAACGCACAAAAAGAGGTATTGAAGACACCATAGAGGATCTCCGGATTCTGGGATACCTACGTACAATCGTACATTTCCTATCAATTAAATAAAAACTATGTGAGGATTTTAACCGACCCAAAAAATTACAAGGGACAAGCTATTCGAGATATTTTAGAGATATTTTAAGCGTGAGTACTATTATTTTGCTAAAAAACATGGGCACATCTCCTTTGTTTAAATTTGGCGTGAGTACCCTCTGTTTCTAGAATAGGCCAAATTGAAAAAGTGAAAGTTTATCTTTTCCAAAAAGTGAGGGAGTATTATACTGTTATTTGTGGGTAGAGCTATTACTAAAGTTGCGATAACAATTGTCATGTACCTGAGTACGATGACAAGGTTGAATGGATAGATTGAGGATAAACCTCTCTTGATTCGTGAGAATCAAGCCTCTGAGTTCAAAGAACACAGCCTAAGAAGAACAAAGTTCTAATTTGATTAATAATTTTGCTTAGGGTTTCATTACGTAGAGACTTGAGAATATATAACTCACTCACTCTCTCAAAAACCCAAAAATAGTGTTGATATAATAGCTAAAAGCATGGTCACTATCGTGACAATATTATTATGTACTTATAAGATAATTGAAAAAACAACTTTGAAAAATGTGGAGTCCCAATTGTTACCAAATTCGTGAGTGATGATGGAAGGTTGAGTAATTTTTTTATTATTGTTTTTAGCAAAACCTAGCAACGTTCTCATGCACCCTACAATTAAAATTATGAAAATATAGTTCTCTCGATCAAACATGTTTGGTAATGATGTTCATAGGTATCCAAAGGAATAGCTACATAAAATGAACAGGATGAACTTTCCAATATACATGTTAATTAGTATCACCGATTAAATTTCAAGGTAATTGGCTCTCAATTAAACTTCATGGTTTTTGGTACTTGATCTCCTATGAGGAAATCTTTGATCACTTCAATTTTAATGGTCGTGCAGTAAAGTTATGTGACATGCACATATAAAATAATGGGCCAGGGTGCAATGAAGCATATAACATATACATAATCATAGGATCCGTCATGCATGTATATGGCATTTAAGCCTTAAATTAATACGTTGTTTTAAAGAGAGCTTTATTTTACATGAAATAGGATTATAATGCATACTAGCTATATATTGTGCATTACGCGTTCATCCGAAAAATGTGTTATATATTTGGTGTCTCACTCGGGAGGTAGCACTGAGTTTTTAAGGTGCAAATTGATCAGGGACTAATCTAAACTTTCTTTATAAGTATTATATTGATGCAGTATTATTGTACGATCAATCTAACATTAGTGCATCATGTTTGGTTGGAAGAATCGGAGTGTCGTTAATTCAACTATATTCAAATTATATGGTGATCCATTTCTAAAAAAATGAAATTCAAAGAAATAATTAGATACTTAGTATTTGCTTAAGTTAATTTAATTAGAATGTAATTTGATTTCTGATAAGTTAAAGACTATGATACCCAATACTTTTTAATTCAGACACTTATAAGAAATTATTATATTTATGTTATGAATTTAAATTGAAGTTATAAATCCAAAACAATTTACTAGTATGTTATAGCAACATACTTACTCAGCTTCCATTCTTCATTTCGACTTTTATTGCTCTTGATGTATCAAGAATGATAGATGATTGTATTCAATGAGAGCTGAAGGAATCATAACTACCTGACCAAATGTGTAGATATATAATTAAATTACTTTCCAGATCATCTCATATATTTTATATTCTATCTGCTCGTAAACTCATTTATAATTATAATTTCGTATCATTAACCATCTGATCATTTCATTTAGAACCAATGAATCAAATTTGGTTTCCTCTTCCATCTTATTTCTGAACCCCTTCCTCTGATCCTAATTTTCTAAACATGGGATTAGAAACATATGCTTAAAACAATACCTCACTGCGAAATGTTGGATTGAGCGGATTTATAAATGAATCAATATGCTTGTAAGCTTGCTCACTCTGAAAAAATATTTGAGTATTATATAATTTATATCTAGTTACACAAACTGGCATGAGAAAACCAAAATATAATGCTCGTATACTAGCCGAATGTTATAAATATCAAGATAGTGTTTGTAATGCTTGGGCACCTCGAGCGACCTTAATGAAGACGTCTTCTAAGGTGGTATCTGTCAAACCCCAAGCATTTATTGTGAATTTTCTCTTTGCATTTTCAAATACTGCAAACACATATGCGATTCTTACCTCTTCCTTGGGCAATTCAAATTTATGGGTTTATGACATGTTGTAGATTTTATTTGCACTTGGAGAGAGAGTCGCCGTACTAAGTTCTCCACTTTCACTTCATCGTTATTAGAAGATGTTGTCATTGTAAACACGTATGATCCTACATATCTTCTTTTTAACTAGCATTCGTAACATATACATATTACTATCAAAGTCTATGGATTCTATATTTTCTTTTAACTGGTTCAGACTAATAAATTTATGTGTACCTCCTTGGGATTTCCAATGCACTGTAAGCTTCCATCCACAAAGATCCCCAACCGATCACATAGTACCCCTGCCTATTCTATCGAATGAGCTAAAATCACCACACTTATTTTGTTAACAAAATGTTAATTAAGAAATATATTTTGTTTCTACTACCAAGTTCATAAGACTGATAAGAAAAAGGACAATGCTGGTGAAGAAGTTACATACTTGTAAGAATAATAACGCGGTTTTCCTTTGCAAGTTTAACTACGTTCCACAGATTGTTTCTTGAAGCTGGATCTAGCCCGGTACTAGGCTCAAAGATGAACATCCGCAAATTTAAATGTATGACTCTTTATAATTGCATCACTGTCTTTTTAAGTTTTTGTTTTGTTATTAGTAAATCGGGATTTATTATCCTATGTTACTTAATTGTATAAATTGTTTTTAGGTTTCTTTTTATTTTTAGTAAACCAGGATCTGTTATCCTATGTTACTTCATTGCATCATTGTCTTTCTATGTTTGTTTTTACTTTTAGTAAATCTAGATCTGTTATTTTATATTACTTCATTGCAACATTGTTTTTTTTCTTCTTCTAATAAATATAGATATGTTATCCTATGTTACTTTTCCATCATTTAAGATTTACAAAATCTACTGTTTCACAAAGGGGTGTGTTGATTTTTTACAGTGATGTTTAAGTGCTCTATTGTCTTATTTGAAGTTTTCTTTGACACATAATTTTTCAGCACATGCTTGGGATAGTTGATATAAATTGGTATGTAAAATTGGCAATGCACATAATTTGTATTCTCTTTCTCCAATTTCCTATGTTTTCACCTTGGACACCTCTAATTTTTATTCTCTTTCTCTTGTAATCTCTAACAATAAATATTCAATTTGTTCCTGAGTATCAATTGTAACGTAGATACTTGTACATTTGTATTCTCTAACAATAAATATTCAGTTTGTTCATGAGTATCAATTGTAACGTAGATACTTGTACATTTTTATTCATTTGTTTTCAATATAACCTCAATTTTCATAAAATAAATAAATAAAAATAAGTTGGCATCAATATCATTTACATATTTATATTAAGTATATACATTTTTAGTATAAAGATATATCTGATATTTAAGTTACAAATGTGTTATTATGAATGATGATGCGCTTTTGCTAGTTTAATTCTCTTTGTTGTGTGTGTCATTCAAAAAGGGAATTCTATTTAATCTGTATAATTATAGTTAATTTGTTCTTGTTTAGCAGATATGCGTGACTAAGTTATCCCTTTGGTTTCACGATAATAAAATATTCCAAGTTGCTAAAAAAAACCGTTTTTTTTTTTGGCCATTAATCTCTGCAGGGGGGATGTTTTTCAATTTCGATTGAGAGAGTACATGCCTAGGAAGTGGAAATAGTGTTCTCCAGTTATTGGGGTCAGGGTTTGTATTCCCCCATATTGCACCAACCGGAGAAGCGTTAGAGTTCTCCTTCAATCCAATAATCATCTCCTGATAAACAGGAATAACAATCTCTGAGTTGTTTTGAGACTTTTCTATAGCAGCGCCATGAAACCCCCTTGTAAACTATTTCTAGGGTTTACCGTACTGCCTCCATTAGCACCATAAGAGTCATCTAGGGTTTAACGTACTGCCTTTATCACCGTACTAAACCGGTACGATCTTTTGAAAATGGCGAGATACTATTCAACAAGGACTTGAATTTGGCTGACATAAATTGAAGAATTATTAAAGTGGAGATTTGGAATGGACGATTCTGATTTTCTATGTAGGAAAAAAGAATGAATTATAAATGGAAACACAATGGAGAAGTCCAAAAGACGACTTATTACCTTGTCTTATTAAAAACATTGTCCCACATCGGTGGCTAAATTTTTTAATAACTAACTCATAATCAATTGGTTTTGCTATCCTATCAACCAACCGACAGCGGTAAGATACGGTGGTTCCAGAAAGGCCAAGCCGCTAAGCCATGCAATGCGCACCAATGCACCACAGGTTGAGGTCCAGACGCTAGCCCTGCCTGGTCTTGCGACCATTGGTTAGAACCAGGAGGTCTCTTGTGTGCTGCAATGCGCACCAATGCAGGCAGAGCACCGTATAGTCGAGTATACACCATACCTTGTTGGTTGGTTTTTGTTTCCTGCAACTTGGTCCCTTGTGCGAAGCAATGCGCACCATTACTTATTTATTTTTATCTATAATTTAAGAGACCATTATGGATACAGTTGCTAACGAGTTTTGATTATTTATTTATTTTTATTCATAATTTAAGAGACTAACGAGTTTTGAATTAGCTTTAATTCACCAAACACTAAAAATTCTTTTCGACTTTTAAAATTTTAGAACTGCACCTTGGCATGAAGAGACAACTAAAAAACCATGTTTTAGCTCTCCAATTTATACTGGAACGTAGTATGGACATCCCATATGCACTTATTGATTTTCCTCTTTTTTTAACAACAATCTTTAGTAGAATTTATGGGTTTTTCAGGCTAATCTAAATCTTATATCAACACTGCTTAACACCTTATATCAAGATTTTAAGGAACCTTTGAGAAATAAAGAGGGAAAAAGATATATATTCTTCGATTTAATAAGCAGAGAAACTGATTTTTTTATGGGGACAAAAATTAAAGAAAATATTGATTTTTCATGGAGAGAACTTTCCAAAAGTTAACTTTTTTTTCTTTATGAAAGATGCATTTCTAGATCCAGTAACTAAATATTTGGATGTCTACATAATCTCTATGTCGGTTGGGTTTAGAGGATCATAAGTTTTCGCTGCGACATATAACATTATTATTTAAAGAGTGTGAATAAAATGGATTCTTCCAAATATGTCACTGTGTTGTGTTTTGTTGTGTTGTGCACCTAGAAAGTGTAAGGATAACCATTTGAGTTCAATCCACAGATCCGATCCACTCATTTTTCTTTGCGGGTGCGTGCCACGATCCATAATGGATTGGACACGAGCATATTTTGTAAGATCCAAAAAAATTTGGATTCATTACAAAAACTATTTTAGAAATATATTCGGAGTCCACAACTATTATACTAAGGATGTGTTTGATAGGAGTTAATTCTATGGAATTAGCCATCTTTCCACGAAAATAGCTTGTTTTCCGTCGTTTGGTGAAAAAATTGTTTCCATGGATTTGCAATAAAAGCGTGGCCTAAAGTATGTTTTAAACTCAATTCTGTGGAATTCCATGGAAAGTCTTTCATTGCCTTCCCTAGGATACTGATTCCGTGGAAACAGTTTCCATAGAATTGTTTCATTTCTCTGTTATCAAACACAGCCTAAGGGTATTTATCAAATTTTCGTAAAATATGACGTTAGTATAAAAGTTACATATAGTACATTTAGACATATATGATGTTGTTATGCAGTGTTTTCACAGATTTCCTAGATATCAATTTTCTTTTATATATATATATATATTTTTTTTGAAGCATGAATTTTCTTTTATACGGTGAAGATGGTTCTTACTGTGTGGATATATATATATATATATATTTGGATATTTTCCATTGCACTTGTTATATATGCATTGCTATTACTGTGTAATTTCAAGTCACTGTTTAAATATCAATAATAAATAAACAAAATCTATTGGATCATTCACATTCAATCCATCTATTCACACATCCATTTGAGGGTTGGATACTGAGATGTCAAATATAAAATATGTTATATAAAGAACCGTTTCTTGGGGACTACTAAAAAATGGTGGGGGACTACTCTCCATTTTTTGGGTGGATATTAGAAGTAATATTGAGTAACCCCTTATCTAAGTTTTTTTTTTTAATACCAAACTTGCCTTTGGTAATTAAATTAATAAGTTGATTTATTTCAAAAGAAGAATTATGAGAGGGAGAAGAAGAAGATGAAGATGAGCTTTTTGGAAGAAAAAAAGTTAAGATCTTTTTCTAGTAAGAGCCACAACAAGAGTATGATGTTTTGGGTACTCACGAATACTTCAAATTTAGTTAATGGTGCTTGACTTGGCCAAAACATTCCTAAAAATGAACAATTTACAAATTGATTTCGGTTTGGTTAAAAAAGTTTGGCTATGAAATATGAAGAACAGGTAGCCGAACTCATCTGCAAGTGTAGTTCGACTAATATTTCTGAAAACACAGGTAGCCGAACTCAGATTTAATGGAGTTTTTTCTTTCAGAGAAAAGTTCGGTTAGGAGAAGAAAATTGCGACGTAACCGAACTTGGAGTTCGTCTAGGAAAAAAATTTGCGACGTAACCGAACTCAATTAAAGCTCGTTTTTTTAGAGAAAAGTTCGGTTAGGAGAAAAAAATTGCAATGTAACCGAACTTTTTGTGGCGTAACTGAACTTTTTTTCGATGTAACCGAACTTTGTGCAACATAACCGAACTATAAGTTCGGCTTGGATTTTTTTTTCGACGTAACCGAATTTTTCTCTGAAAACAAAAACCTCCATTAAAGTTGAGTTCGGCTAGTTCGACAAAATTTTGCACATAATTCCTAGCCGAACTTCTCTCTGTAACTTCCATTTTCAACTCATTTTGATGATTACTTCTCATTTTTTCAACGGAAAACGAATGAAAAGTAATGCGTTTGTTATAATTTTGATTTTGATTTTGTTTTGTTAATGATTTAATTAAATTAAGCTATATATAGAGGTGGCGGTGATTTGAGGTGGTCGGTGGTGGTGGTAGGTGGTGCTTGGTGGTGGTGAGCGGATGAGGTGGTTATATATATATATATAGGTGGTGGTGAACTGGTGATGGGAGGAGGTAATTATATATATAGGTGAAGGGTAGGTTAGTCATTTCTACATTTTAGGACACCCCTTATAAGTATATGGTAGACATTCCTATCACAAAGTAGTCCCACCATTTCTGAGTCCCCAAAAAACAGTTCTACTCCCTCCGTACCACATATATAGGCGGAGGGACAATTTCTCTTAAATTAAGAAACTTTTTAGTTTTCATAAATTTCTATGTTTTTTTCCTGTTTTACCCTTAGTCATATTCCTAATGTTAGAGACATATACTCAATTGTGATGATTCCCAAGCAAATAAATAGGGGTAATATAAGTAAAAAAACGTTTTGAAATTTGGGCTCCGCCTATATAGTGGTACAAGGCAAAATGAAAATTCCGCCTATATAATATAGGTACTAATAAATTATGGGTATCGATACGGATCATCGATTAGAGAAAAATCAAACACAAATAAAGAGACGAATATTAAAGTGGTTCGGCACTAACGCCTACATCCACTGAGAAACCCCGTAGGGTGAAATAGATTGATCTCCAGACTGATTATGCTGGGATAGTTTACAATTACATGATGAATCCTATTTATATGTGATAGGATATAAACCTAGTAACAAACGGTGAAACATTAATAGCTGACTTGATCCTATAATCTTGCAGGTGCCTTGACCGCACACTTGTTTATCTTGTTTGTAGTCCACCGTAGTTAGATCATAGATATCTTCTGACTTAGTCTTCTCTACACCGACATAATATTCCAACACCCCCCCTCAAGTTGGACACGGAGAGAATTGAAGTGTTCAACTTGCACACTTTCTTCAAAAGAATCTTTTAGCATAAACTTTAATCTTCATTCACATCGGCAAAAGGTAAGCAGCAGAATGATCTTCAGAAGGCACAGATGAGTGAAATGGCTTTAACGGGCTTGATTTATACATCAACTGGAGCAGCAAGATGATCTTCACCGAAATTGTTGAGACATATGGGTCTTGTAGTTGCAAACGGACTTGATTGGATATTAGGCTTTGAAGAAAGTTTAGAAGAATGGTATGGACTTGGTTTGATAATTAACCAAGACATGCCATGATAGACAAACCAACACATTGAAACTAATGATGGTCGTCTAAGAAAATTAGTTTTGAGCAATATAGTCTTCATGCTCACAACTTGCTATTAAACTTGATAAAAAGGTACAAAGTTTATGATACCTTCGATTTGATTGTTTAGATGATAATGCCGAATGAACAAGTCACAAGTCACAACCAACTAGTTATAACTAGTATAAGATACATCCATGTTGAGGAACACAGATGGACGTCAAAGAGAGTTTTCGTGGATGAAAACTAGTTTCAAAAATATTTTAAGCAAAACCCATTGCAGTTGTGAATGGATTGTGATGAATAAATCCCTAACAGATGGGAAAAAAAATTCAACCGAATGTTCTTGACAGATTGAACAAACAGAAAAATTGAACTTGTATAGGAAATCAGATCCAAATTATTGGATGTGCCATATATATTTCAATAAAATGGAGCACCAAAATGGCAGGAGAATATGCTATAAGAAAAATAGATATGATATTGGATACATACGCATCAAAGAAAAACGACACAGAATCATAGAAAACAAGGTTAACTGATGATGTGATGAGATATTGAGAGACATATACATGGTTTCTGAAAAACCCAAAGAGTACTATGCCTGAATGAGTTAAGATAAAGACTGCTTTGTCAATGGGAAAAGAATCTTTCATTGACCAAAAATAACCACTGCAATGGCTATAGATACAAACCATCGCGGATCTATGGTGGAAGAAAAGTAATTGATACTGATAGTTCAACGTCTTAGCTTGCGAAGAACACAATATTTTTTTTTTTTTTTTTTTCTTTATGAGTTTCACGGAAGGAAACTTATTTTTTTCAGAGACATAAAAAAGAAGAAGAGAATGTTATATTAAGTAGGACTGGAACTGATGTACGTACCAGGTACTAGGGTACTGAACCCATGAGAAGAAAAAACTTCCTTGATAGATAGAACAGAAGGACTTGCATACGTAGTTCAATGAACTAAATAAACTTCTGTAGATAGACCATAGAGTTTAAGTTATTTTTTGATCATATCAAAAATAAGATAAGATATTTTCGTAGATAATTGAAACCGAAAAATATTCTCGGAAATGTTGAATGTATTGATCAATTCAATTTCCGATAATTACGGGATGAAAACAATATCTGGAAAGAATATATACCAGGTTGAATCAAAATCAGTTTGACAACTGAATTACTGATATTGAGGAATCCCTGGCTTTGACTAAGGAAATTCGATACATAATTGATTTCTAAAAATATGGAAAATCTTTCCACAAATAAATTGATTACCATATTGGCAAGAATTTCGAAAATGGAGATATTTTCGTAATTGAATGGAATCTTCTTGGCAAAAATAACGAACCAAGAAGCTATATCTATGTGTACAGCATAGACTCGAAAGCATACATACAGTAATGTGAATAAGACAACATCAAAAGGAACTTGATGAAGATAATAATAGAACCCACGAATCTTATATGCAAAATCGTGAATACTATCGATGCTTCACTGTTGATGGCTTGAGAAAAGAAAAGGCATTGACTAATGTAGATGTAAACAAGAGTGAATAATGGAAGAAAAACACAAATCTTCGTCCACAGAACGATACCCATAGTCATAAAACTATGAAAAACTGAACTCATGATGATGAGAGAATCGATAATTAGGAAGAGTTATTGGATGATAACTCTGATGGAAATAAGACATATAAATCATCCATAGAGATACAAACTAATATTGAAGACTAGTCCGAACAGTATAGATGCAAATGATGACAGAAAAAAAAAGAAAGCGGAAGCAATCTGAGCGGATCTCCCCGCTCTGATACCATAATAAATTATGGGTATCAAGACGGATCATCGATTAGAGAAAAATCAAACACAAATAAAGAGACGAATATTAAAGTGGTTCGGCACTAACGCCTACATCCACTGAGAAACCCCGTAGGGTGAAATAGATTGATCTCCAGACTGATTATGCTGGGATAGTTTACAAGTACATGATGAATCCTATTTATATGTGATAGGATATAAACCTAGTAACAAACGGTGAAACATTAATAGCTGACTTGATCCTATAATCTTGCAGGTGCCTTGACCGCACACTTGTTTATCTTGTTTGTAGTCCACCGTAGTTAGATCATAGATATCTTCTGACTTAGTCTTCTCTACACCGACATAATATTCCAACAGGTACGGAGGGAGTATATAAACGCGGAGTCGCTGACCATTGAGTCATTGACAAGAAGATTAAACCCAAGTCCAATCTCGTTTAGGTTCTCACAAAGACATAAATAACCTTCTAATATACTCATATTTACGAATTCTCTCCCTTTTAAATGCAAACAGATCTCTAAAACCCTAATTTTCTTTCTTCTCCGTCTTTTCTTCTTCATCTCTGAGGTAAAGAAAAACACAATACAAATCTTACAAAACCCTAATTTTATTTTCAATCGATTCTCGCCAAATTTCAAAATCCTAACCCTGATTCTTGTTTTCATTTGGCAGATCTCATCTCGAATCACAACATCATACGGTAAAACTACATTTTCTTAAAATGACCTAATCTTGCCTCTGCTATTCATCTTTTACTGTTTTTTCATTAGGGTGTGACTGATTTATGTGATTCTGTGTATACCCATCTTGAGATTCATTAGCATTAGACATGAATATGTTAGGTTTCGATTCAAGTTTTTCTTTTTTTTTCAATTCTATTCTCAAATCTGTGTTGTTGAGTTGAATTATTGCTTAGTTAAAATTACTCATGCTAATTGTGTTCAGTGTCTCTAGCTGGTTGTCAAATATTGGCTGTAAAACCTTCAATGGTGTGTCCTGTATCACCTAAAATTACTTCAGTGGTGGTTCATATGTTTTGGTGAAGCTATGTAAGAGAAATTTGGTTCATGGTTGTAGGGATTATTAGAAAAACTATGAAAATATGATGTATTGTTGGAACTGCTTTTTTTGATTGTTTGTTGTGAATTTCAATTTAGTTAGATTCTGAAGTATATGCAATGTATGCTATTATACCATTGCTAGTGAAGATTATGTGATAACACAGCTCGGTGTGTTGGTAGTTACAAGATTTGAAGCTAGTGAAATTTTATTGGTGGGTGATTTTTCGTGTTATTTGTTTGTATCATGTCTTTTCTGTTGATGTGCATCCCATACCTTGGTGAATCCATGTAAAAAAGTTTAGTCTATCGTCTATGAAAATCTAATCTAGAGTTGGAACTGCTGGAAGCTAGTACTTCTTGTGATGTGTTGGTAGTTAAAAGATTTGAGACCAGTGAAATGTTATTGTTGGGTGATTAGCGTATAGTTTTTGTTTGTTTTCATTGTCATTTTACATAGGCTTAACGAAAATGGTCTTTGATAACAGGGGTAAGAAATGGCTCCACCACAGCCAAAGAGTGGCCTCTTTGTGGGGTTAAACAAAGGACACATTGTCACAACAAAGGAGTTGGCTGCACTCCCATCTGCTAGAAAAGGAGTAAGTTTTCAAACCCACCTGAATGCTTCTTTGTTATCTATTGATTGAACATGTAAGTGGGTGGTTGTTGAACTAAGTATGATTTTACTGCTTCTGATTGTAATCGTTCAAATAACAGCCTGTATGTGAATAATTTTGAAAGTTGAACTTGAAATACTGATAAGTATCTTGGTTTGCTTTTCAGAAAACCAGTAAAAGAGTTCTCTTCGTCAGGAGTTTGATCAGGGAAGTTGCTGGATTTGCTCCTTATGAGAAAAGGATTACTGAGCTTCTCAAAGTTGGGAAAGATAAGCGTGCTTTGAAAGTTGCAAAGAGAAAGCTCGGAACACACAAGAGGGCAAAGAAGAAGAGAGAGGAGATGTCCAATGTTCTCCGTAAGATGAGGTCTGCTGGAGTTGCAGAGAAGAAAAAGTAAACAGTGCCATAGTATTTGGAATTCAGTAGTGTTACCGCCCCAAACTGTTTTAATTCATTTTGTTCTTGCTCTGTTATCGGATTTGGTTTTGGAACTCTCCCTTTATTATGAATTATAAAGATACCATTGTTCCTTTTCCGTGTCTTGTAATATTGTTACCGTCTGGTTGGTGTTAGCTGTTACAGTTTGCATATCTCTATCATCTAGAACTGGAGCCTTTGACGTAGCCTAATTCAGAGTTCCAGTTTCAAGAGTTCTATAGCCTTTTCAGAATTAGTTGGTTTTCTTCAAAAGCAAATGGTGGAAAAACTGCAGTCGTCCAAAATATGAGGATTATTAGTGCATAACTGCATATACCAAAGAATGGGCTTCTAAGTCTGCAAACATTACAAAAGCCCAAGTCCAATCTCGTTTAGGTTCTTGCAAAGACATAACTAACCTCCTAATATACTCATATTTACGAATTCTCACCCTTTAAATAAAAACAAATCTCCAAATCCCTAATTTTCTCCAGTCTCTTCTTCTTCGTCTCCGAGGTAAAGAAAAATACAATAAATTTTTTACCAAACCCTAATTTTATTTTCAATCGATTCTCGACAAATTACAAAAATCCTAACTCTGATTCTTGTTTTCATTTCGCAGATCCCATCTCGAATCACAACATCATAAGGTAAACCTCTGACCTAATCTCGCCTCTACTCTTCTTCTAGTACTGTTTTTTCATTAGGGTATGACAGATTTATGTGGATACCAATGTTGAGATTTGATAAGCAGTAGACATGAATATGTTAGGTTTCGATTCAAGTTTTTGTTTTTTTTTTTCAATTCCAGTCTCAAAATCTGTGATGTTGAGTTGAGTTATTGTATATTTAAAATCACTCAAGCTAATTGTGTTCAGTGTCTCTCGCTTGTTGTCAAATATTGGCTGTAAAACCTTTAATGCTGAGTGTTATCTGTTTCTGGCTAGTTGAATTGAGTGTTCTGTATCACCTAAAATTACTTTATTGGTGGTTCCTATATCGTCGTAGGGGATTTATAGAAAAACAATGAAAATCTAATGTGATGTTGGAACTGCTGTTTTTGATTGTTAGTTGGACTCTGGAATGTATGTTGTTATACCATTGTTATTGCTAGTGTTGGTAGTACAAGATTTGAAGCCAGTGAATTGTTATTGGTGGGTGATTTTTTGTATTTATTTGTATCATGTCTTTTCTGTTGCTGTGCATCCCATACCTAGGTGAATCCATGTAAAGAAGTTTAGTCTATTGGGAATTTGTAGAAAGAGTATGAAAATCTAATGTAATGTTGGAACTGCTGGAAATTACTACTTCTTTTGATGCAGGATTGTTTGTTTGTTGTGAATTTCAATTTTGTTATGAAGATTATGTGATAAGACAAGACAGATTTGGTGTGTTGGTAGCCAACATATTTGAAACTGGTGAAATGTTATTGTTGGGTTATTTTTGTATGTTTTATTTGTATGTATATGTATCGTCGATTTTTCATAGATTTAACAAAAATGAACTTTTGTAACAGGGTAAGTTTTTTTTTTTTTTGAAAGGATGTAACAGGGCAAGTAATAATATAAAAATACAAAATAGAGAAAGAAAAACCAAAAAAGAAGAAGGTAAAAAGACTTTCTAGCTGCATTACATGGAAACTGCCACGGGTGTCTGATACGGACATTAAAAATTCATGATACGAGGACACGGCAGTATGCATAAAAAATATTACTAATACGGCAGTATGCATAAAAAATATTACTAATTTGATAAGATACGCAGAAATACAATTGACGACACTATCTTAATCACTGTTCATTGTCCATTCATAGGTTTTTATGAGATATTAATCTTGTGGTGGGTGGTGGCTTGCTAGCTTGCCCACATATATATGTATATATATATATGAGTTTAATGTGAACAGAGTAATAAATTTTTAATTGCTTAGTACTCAAGATGTGTCTAAGGAGTGTCAGTATCTGTGTCCATACGTATGGACACGGGACACAAGCATACATCTGAAGTTTCCGTACAGCTTTGGGCTTTATAGGAGAAATAAATAAAAATTCCGAAAATTGAAAAAGTAGTGATAGAGAGAGAAAGAGAATAATATTAGAGTGATCTGGTGGATTCGGATCTGGTCCAGTATCTATGCATCACCAAAAATCCTACTACTTCTTCTACTCGTCTCTCTCTCTTTCTTTTTCTAAAAAAAAAAAATCTAGGTTTATTTTTCGAATATAAAAAATAAATACTAAAAATAATAATAAGTGTGTGAATACTTCATTCATAATATTCTCGATCTCATCATTACATTATCTCGAATTCAATTCGTTCTCGATTCGAGGTTTTAAGGACTTCCGACTTGCTAAATCAAGCAAATCTGTGTGTGTTACACTAGAGGGGAGGGAGATATGGCGGATTCAGAAAGGAAGATTATTGAAGAAGTCTCAGGAGTTAGTGATTTAGCAAAGGAGTTACAAGATTCAGCATCAAATTTGATTTCGAAAAGTACACATGAAGAACAATCTATTAGACAACGAGCTATAGCTCTTGGTTCTAATATTCGCACGCTTCATTCTTCTATTGCTTCTGCTGTTCAAAATGGAGTTATCGATCGAAAAGATGCTGAAAAGGTATTTAAAGTCTCGTTTTTATTATAGATCTCATTTTGATAAAGCTGCATGTTGTATTGAATCCAACCTAATTTTGATTACTTGATTCTAGGATTTTAGTTTTGTATTTTGGGGATATTTCTTGTTCTTTGGTTCTGATTTTATTTTGCTTTGTTTATAAGCTGGACGAAGAATTGTATAGAGCCAAGTGCCTTTTGAATGATGGAGATGTTGCGTCATTTCTTCCAATCAAACAGCATGGTGATTTCACTTTCTTTATCTGTAACTTGGTCTTGCTCAAATCTATTGTTATTGGTTTATTGGTTTATTTTTGTAAGTCTAATGGAACTGCATGTTGTGATAGGTGGTTTTCTGAGAATGTTTCTTGGACCCATATGTGTACGCGCAAACAAGAAAGATGTTCAATTGAAAGTTAAAGAGGAATACAATAGTTATAGAGTATGTTTCTTACTGCATTCTTTTTTTTTGGTTTTGCAAAAGCTTGTTTTATTCATTGATGGTTGAATAATTAACATCCACAAAAGTAGAATTCACTTTAGATTTCTAAGTTAAATGGAGAGCAGGAAAGAAATCAATCTGCCCGTTTACTTACGCTGCATCTTGAGCGGGGGATTTGATAATTATAATTGATTTTAAAAACAAAATTTATGAGTGTGTAAAGAAATGACGCCAAGGAACATATCTCCAGTTAGAGTGTATCAGAGACGAACACAATTTTAGATGGTTTTCTGGAAAGAAAGGAAGAGTGAAATGAAAATAAATTAAATTATGGTTAGTTTCAGGTATGATAAAATATGGTTGATGGAAAGGTTTAGAGCATGTACAGAACCACATGTATGCGCAGGGGTGCTTCAGTGCAATTTGAAATTGTAGAAGGGTGACATTTATGTCCTCAAATGACTCGATTTTAGGTCTGTAGGAAGAGTTTAAAGACACCATCAGTGTTTAAAAAAGCGTTTCAAGGCGCTCTCTATAGAGTGCGCTTTTTTACGCTTTGAGAAGAAAACGCCCTGAAACGTGCGCTCTAAAAAGTAGATACAGTTTTGGTATTTTTTCTCTTCCCAAAAGGCTATTTGGCTTTGTCTTTACATAAAACCTATGAAAAGTAGCTGTCAAGAGAGTATTGTGACAGCTATTGATCATCTAAAACTGCTAAGGCTTATAAAAGCCAGCTGTCCAAGATGTAGACACCTGTAAGGTTATTGATAAGCCTGTTGTCTATAATCATAAACCAAGAAGAAACAATTGTCCTCAGATTTTAAGATGCTTACTAGCACCTACTTCTTAGTTTTCATGTAGAAAATAGTTGTACATATATTGTGAGGCAACGCTTTGGTAACGCTTTTTAATGGCGCTTTACGCTTTACTATGAGAGCGCATCGCTTCACGCTTTCGCTATGTTAAACACTAGCATGAAGCTATAGAGGTATGGATATTGGGTGGTGAAACACAATTCAACTCTCCTATGCTAAAAGTAACTGGTAATATGCGTAACTAATATTTTTCCGGAGGAGCTACAGACTACAGTATTTTGTAGCTAGAAATGTGGGTTGAACGAAAAAAGAAACAATGGCGATGATGCGGTCTTGGTTCTTTACGTGTTAAAATCAAAGATTAGTTGTATGAGTCTTTGCCAAATGGTCATTGGCTGGAACATGAAACTTCTGTTGGCAAATCTAAATGAACTCTTCAATAGAAAGGACCATCTCCTTATTTGGAGAAATATTGAGTGTCATCTTTTAGAAAGGTAAAGTTGTTTCAAGAACCATTTCTATGGAATAGCGTAGAATAGAACTGCTGCTAGGAGTAGAGTTTCTGGTAGTGTTGTTGGAGTTGTCTCTCGAAATCTCTTTGTATTACCAAAGAAAGCTCTATCTGTAGCACTCTGTAATTCAAAGGGAACACCGGTTAGTGCATTGTGTCTGTGATCATTTCAGTTGTTGCTGATAGCAAAGTTGTCCGTATAATTTTTGTTGTACTCGAAACCGTTGTAATATTCTGATTGCATACAATGGATATTGTTTTTATTATATGTGAAGCTTTAATAGGTTATGGTGAATGACCACTATCCTTTCATTGTTCTTCTTCTGAAACTGCAGTATGCTTGTTTTGGGGGTTCTGGTTTCCATGCCAGTCTCTTCTTATTTTAAAGGTATATTATCAATAACACTGTCTCTTTATAAACAGGATAGAACGGCATTTATGTTTCTTCTGTTCCCATCTGCTTTACTACTATTAAGAGCATATGTTTGGAGTGGGTGCCTGCCAACGTTACCAGTTCAGCTCTACCAGGTACCATAAGTTGTTCCTGCATAGTTCTTCATTGCATACCAAATATTTGATCTGTATCGGTGGTGTTATGTTAAATGTATACTGATGATGTTAAAATTTATTTTTTTGATCTATGATGTCAATATTTACTATACCACTGTTTCAGGCCTGGCTTTTGTTTCTCTATACAAGTTTGGCTTTGCGTGAGAACATATTGAGAGTGAATGGAAGTGATATTCGTGCATGGTAATTGGATACAAGGCGGAAGGTAATCTGGGAAGTGGCTTTGCGCTTAGAAGGCAACAGTGGCAGTGGGTTTCCTACTATGCGGGCTTATGGTTTTTAGTCAAATCACAGTTTATTGGCGCTGGACCTTCCGTATTTGACATATCTAGGGTACAGGTCCAAATCATCTTTAATGCTCTTTCACGCACTGAGGTCTGGCCTCTTTGCATATGGAAAACAGAGCTCAACTTGCCGCTTGGTGAAGGTTATTACTGCTGAAATATTTACTGCACATGGAGGAATAAAGTGGTGAAGCTTAGTCCTGCAACGTCAGCACCACATGTGAAGACACTGTCACTGTTGGCTTCGGAGTCTTAAGCGACTACCCTGAAGACCAGGCGTCTTGTTTATACTCTTTTTTTGTTCTATTGAATCCGCCTAAATAGCCAATAGAGAAGATGGTAAACACTCAAAGTGCCTATTATGTTCTTGTAGGTGGATATATCATCACTATTGTGCTATGGTGATGGCGCTTGTCAGTCTCACATGGGAGATTAAAGGTCAACCTGATTGTTCGCAGAAGCAGGTCAGTGTTCCTCCAGTAGAAATAGATCAGATTTGTGTTTATTTCCTGATGGAGACTCCTGATCCTTATGGTTTAAGCAGAGAGGTGTTCAACTTTTTCTTCAATGGGCAATAATGCAAGGAGTTGCCATGCTACTACAAAATAGGTATCAGCGTCAGAGACTGTATACTCGTATTGCGTTGGGAAAGGTACTGGATTTCGATTGAGTGCTGCACTTAGGTTTTGTAACCATTCTAGGTGTTCTGTTTGTGTCAGTTTATGTGCCTTATGTCTCGTTTCTTCCCAAAACAATGTCTTCAGTTAGCTGTCACCAGCTCTTTAGAAACCTACTTACCTTTTATCTTTCTTTTTTTAATACCATGTTTGGCAAGTCTGGCCTCGCTTGTTTAAATTTCTTATAATTTGCAATGAAATGGATGCCATTTGTTGGCCCTTTCAGCGAACAATTTCATACAGGTCATTGACTATGGTGTTCCCGGTTTATTCTTATTTGTGTGAGCTTTGTCTTACTGCATTTTACCATTTGCAGGCAAAAAGAATGGATGTGGTGTGGGGAGAAACTGCTGGTGTAGATGGTCAATTGTGGCTGTTATGCCCCATATTATTCATTCTACAGGTGATTGAAGTGGTTACACGGCAGCGGATTTTATATGTCACTAGCCTGAAGCACAATAGCTTAATAATGTGGTGGTAGTATAGAAATATTATTTGGAGGAAAACGAGTTGAATCATGTTCACATCTGATTGGTTGTTTGGTACTTAACTTCTTTCAGGGTTTCGAAGCATATCTTGGATTATTGCTACTTAAGACTGCAATGGTTGGTGTTGTCTCGGAGTGGCAGGTAAGAATTAGTTTAGATTCACCAGCGCGCATGCTATCATCTCCTTTACTTCATATAAGTTGTTCTCATACTTAAACAATGGTGCATTCATACAAATTCTTATTTGCTTATGGTTAAAGGTAATAGTTTGTGGGATCCTCCTGGTGTTAATGGCGGTTGGCAACTTTGCCAACACAGTACAAACTTTGATGGCAAAATCAAGGTTCAAGGCAAAAATGAAGAAAAGCAAGAGCAAGCAAGAGTTGGAAGGCTCTCCCAAGGATTCGAGATCATAATCCGCAATACCTTACAAAATGTCCCAACATTCTGTTTGTTAGTCGGCTTGATCATCTGTACCTTGTGAAATGTATTATGTGGGTTTCTTTCCAGGTTTTGTCCCACCAAATTGATTTCTCATATTGTTCCATGTAAGCATACAACATTTTGATTTCATTTTTTGTTTTTGTTTTGGTTGACCATGGAATGTATGAGATGCCTTGGCTTGATGAATAATTAGTTATTGCAAATTGCTGACCAGGAAGCATGAGAAGTTTTCCTTATTTTTCCCTTTCTAAACAAATTGTATACGCTTGAATTTTCTCTTCATTTTATTTGTTTACCTAAGAGCATCTCCAATGGTAACTTTGGCGTGAGTCCTATGTGAACCTCTAAAACCAGAGATGGGTTAATAACCGAGGAACATGATGGAGAATTTTAAAGAGTGGCCTCTGTAGGAACATGACTACAATTCGGGGTCATCAAATTCAGAAAAAAAGATTAATAGTACCGACTACTGAGCTTCATTTGTTTTGTTTTGTTTCGGGGTCATCAAATTCAGAAATTGTGTTGATTTTTTGTTTTGTTTTGGAATTTAGACGATACATTATTACATTATAACATAGCAGAAAAAAGAAAAACAAGAGTTACTCCCAGCAGAACGTCCTACATTGATTACGTTTCCTTAGTACGTTTGGTTACCCATATTCCTGGAATCACGGTTTTCATGAGAATCAGTTTTCCAGCAAATCCTCTGTATGGAGTCCGACTCCTCCCCTAAGATTTGCTAGGAAACTTATCAACTGATTTATGGACCCACTTTTTTTAACACTAAATCTCATATATTTGAAGCTAAGTTTTTGGTGACATGTTCTTCTTATAAGTCTCTACATTCCAACCAAAAATGAGAGCATTCCGAGATGTATAAAGCCACCATCTACGATTTTGAGCATCAGCTGTTGAAGATTAACGGTTGAAATTAAAATTTGTGGATGGTGAAGTCATTTTTGGTAGGAATGTAGAGTTTTATATGAGGAACATGTCACCAAAAAATTAGCTTCAAAATCATTGCCGGTTGGGCTCAGTAGAAAAAATGGCGCTAAAATGTGAAGATTATGTCAATATAACCATGTCAACGGATCCGACCCTTATATATATATATATATATATATATATATATATATATATACAATTTTAAGATTTCGAGGGTAATGCCAAACAATATATGTACTTTGAAACAAGATACTTCTATAAATCTAGAAATTTTAAATGAGTTACCAAACGCACGAAGGATTTACATGAATTCCAAAATTTGTAATCCCATGGAATTATAATCCTCGAAATCATGAATTCTGCAAACAAACCCACCATAACTTAATCAAAAGAAATAAAATTAAGAATTCCAGCAGAACGTGGTCTTATATTGATTAAACTATGTTAATCGAAAGAAATAAAATTAAGAAGGAAGTTTGCATATGATTCCACTGTTGTTTTTGTATTTCTTGCCTCGTTGCCTTCTTTGCTAAAATATTTTCTACCGTATTAGAACTTTTAGGAATGAAATATATTCGCAAAAAGTGTGAAAAGGCGAGGGTACCCAAATATACCTCAATTTAAAACTTTTCATACCTATAAGTCCTTTCTCCGAAATTGATTGTCTATGGACTGAGTCGAGACAATACAACTAATCGGTTCACACTTCGTGTGATCGTCTATGGATACGAGATCGAGACAATACAACAACGAAGTATGTTTACTTGATACAAATGTTCGGACTTAACCAAACACAATAGGATTGCTTATCAAGTAAATAGGAATTAACGTTTGTGTAATTTACTTTAATTATAATAAAACAATTATAATGCGGAAAATAAAAGTAAATGACACATTAAGATTTTGTTAACGAGGAAACCGCAAATGCAGAAAAATTCTGGGACCTAGTCCAGAATTGAATACTCTCAGGATCAAGCCGCTACACAAAATTACACCTAACTTCGTATAGTTGAGACCAAGTAACTAACCCTATAGTTCACCTAGTTCCGTTTGTATTCCCACGCCTCCGACTTATGAATAAGTCACGTACTTGGAACAATCCCTTTGGTTCATATTCCAAATAGTAAAGGAACAAGAAATCTGTTTGGTATCAACTCTATTCAACCAAGTGATATGAGTTGGACAAAGGCTCTTCCGTTTATCTTAACATAAACTCCTTCGTCGGGTCTAGATCTATCTTATGTTGAATCACCCTAAGGTAATCGTTTAAGATTAAGCCAATCAATACCTTTAATCATAAGGAAACGTATTGATGCCGATCTACTCAATTAATCAATCCAATCTACCACAAGGATAAACCGATTATTAACTGGATCCTCTTTTACCGAAACAAGTATTGTGCACACCAAAGATTATAAAACCCAGTCAGATCTTCAATATCTTCTTTGTATTCAAATCTTCTGAAATCTTCAATAAACACCTGCACACAATCACTTAAATCTCTTGTGATCAATCACGCACGCAACGTAGTCCGATAACAATGGATTATCACAAGATCGTCTTTAGAACTAATAACAAGTCTAAAGATCCCCGTCGAAACTTCCGAACTAGTTTGAGTGAATCTTATATCGAAGAGAAGATTCTCAAGAATAAACAAACTAGGTGCAATCGATTTCAACCACCGTTAGTCAATCAAATCAATCGAAAACAAAGATAAACCGCAATTATCTAGTTTCCCACCAACGGGTCGCGCTAGAGCTTCTCAATCCCAAAGAAGACTTTAAATTGAGCGGCCGTAAGAGATTTCACCTAATTAGATTACTTTCCTCTCCGATAGGCGGCTACACCAGTAAAAAAGACAAAAGAGGAAGTCTGTTGTTACGAAGGATTAGTTTGCTAGAAAGGCAAACTTCGTGTATTTATAGACAAGGAAGTTTGGACACCAAGGAATTTCCAAAACCGAAAATATTCTCAAGATATTCATTAAAGCACAAATTCGGTTTCCATGATGCCTGGAAATGCTCTGTCCAAAAATAACGATCGAAATCTCTCGGAAAATCTAATTAGTAAATGCACATTACTAATTCTGTAATTTCCCTACAAAATGAAATTAATAACCTTAATTAAAAGATTCTTAACTTACTTATGTTTCGATCCTGATATTCTCTTCCCTTAGCTGTTAAGGAATATCTTTGAACAATTATAGAAATAAACATTCACAGCACGTGTTCAAAGTATGTCGACATCTTTACTTTGTAAGTTCTCTTTCACACTTACAACCTTGAAACTGATTTGCCACACTGATAGACACATTTTTGTGTCTGATTTAATCTCAATCGTATATTTCGTTAGTGCTCGATTTTGTATTTATTATGGCTTTTTGTGTCTTTGTAGGTGTTTTTGGAGAAATAAGATTTTGCGGCGAAATTGGCTCGAAAAGTGGTTTTGCGCTCGTGGGAGAAAATTACTATTCGGACCCCTCAAATGGATAAGGGGCACCTAATTACTAAGGGGCACCCTCAAGACACCCCAAGGCATCTTCTATTCGCACCCCCACTCTGGATATGGGGAGACCACATTTCTTCCCAAATTCAAATATCATAATTGGCGGGAAACTTTTGCAGACGGGAAACATATTATGGTTCGCGTTTTCGGAGGATTTAAGGAGATTCAATCACTGGATTCGGTTGGATTGGACTTGAATTTAGTAAACAGGCCTGGTATGGTTGATTGGATCGTATGAATTGGGCTGAATAAGCCGGAAAAAGGAAACAGAGGTGAAGAGAGTTACGGGTCACTGTTGGCTGATTTCTTGGACTTCCAGGGAGACTAAAGGCGAGATACTCTTTCCAAAGATACGTATCTATCTAAGGAAGAGTTTTAGAGGATTTGGAAAGCTCAAAAACGCGTAACTAAGTCGGCAGGAAGAAGAGAAAAGGAAGGAAAGTCCGTGACTTTCTGTGCAAGGATAAACAAGATTTGATCGAGTTTTTGGGAGCTGTTGGCTATATATAGGATGCTGAGAGGTCAAGGAAGGGTTACGGAGACTTGGGGGAAGTTTAGAGCACGGCAGAGATCAACACGAGGAGTTTCAGAGAATCGAGTTCTGCTGCTGCAACAGGGAAGAACACGAAGAACAATAGGCCATCTAGGACAGTCGTTTTCTGGGTCTTAGATTCAACGACAATTCAACGGTGCATAAGTCTGTCTCCGTAACGGTCCATTGTAATGACTTCTTTGTAACGCCATTACGGCGTTGCAACAAATCATTTTTATTGTTTTTCATCCTTTTAATCAACTTTTGAGCTATGAACCGATATTTTGAGCAAGTGATTAATATGAGGAGCTAAACCCCTTAGCCGAGGCGACGGAGGAAGCCAATTTTCCATGATGTGTGTGGTAATTTCTATTTTAATTAATTTTTGCAATCTCTTTTAAGATTATTTGCCTTGATTGAAAATTGATTGAATGATTTTTCCTAAGCGATTGTGATTTCTCTTGATAGACTATGCTTAGACCAGGTTTTTGATATTCTATGCTTTCGAAATACAATTGTTATTCTAAAAATCTACCTTTGAAAAATATTAGAATCACTTTAAACGTAAAGAGTTGCACGAATATTGATTAGATTAAATCACATAAAAATTGGAGTTTGGTGGAATCGAGTCTGGTGCTTCTTCAAATCTTGATAACAAACTTCTTTGAGTTTTCTAGTTTTATTTGAATTTAAAAATCCTTCACAAGTCTGAGAGGAACGACATCTTTCTTACCACTTTACTACAACTTTCAAAATCACATCAATTTTTGGCGCCGCCGACGCGGACTTGTTTTTAGGGTTTTAGATTTATTTTTAGTTTTTTTTTATTCTTTTGTTCTATTTTACGTTTTCTTGGGTATTTGTGTTTTGATTACAGGTTTGGATATTGGACCGAAAGGAAAGCTGAGCCAAAGATATTGGTGATGAACTAAAGACTTGGAGTCAAAGATAAAACAAAAAGAAACGAGGAAGAGACAAAGAATTTTATTTTTATTTTTATTTCTTTTTTTAGGTTTTTTTTCGAAAACTGTATTAGGTTTATAATTATTTTTGTAATTTTTCTTTTTATTTTTGGACTTTTTGGACATTTTTGGGACTTTGGACATTATTTTTATTTTTAACCTACGGAAGGGTACTTTAAATATATACTGTTTGCAGAGAAGGAGGACAATTACGATATTGTCTCTGCACCTTGGGTTCGTGACGACATAGGAGTCGGTGGCCCGAGTCGACTACAACCGATTCATCCCCGTATGGAACGGGAGGTAAGATTCCGAACACTCGCGAATCCCCGTCGCCGAGTTCTCGGACTCCTTCGTTTGCATATATCTTTGAGGACTTGAATACGGGTTTGCTTTAATTTTCTAGTAAAGGGCAAGGCCGGCCATAGAAGATAAGGGTTCGGATTTCATCACCGTTCTCTTCTTGCCCGCTTTAGGAACACGTAACCTACGCCAACCTAAGACTTAAAACTTTGACTAGAACAAGACCGATATGGTAACGAGCTTAATAGGAAAGTCGTTCGAAAAATATTGGTTATTCTTTTAAGCACACTTCGAAGTTCATGAAGGTTTCTGTGAGTTGAATGCGTGACTGCGCCGCATTGTAATTCCGGTGAGGCCTTGGGTATCAAAGCTCCACTGAGCTTCCCTCGCCTCTATTCAACTTACTTTGACTCGGATTGATTCCAGAGGGGTTTGCTTAAATTGTAACGAATTCCCTTTCGAAGGATTAGAAGATGGTCTAGAAACAATCTAAGTGGAGCCATCATGCTTTTTGTTTGCTAGAAATCTCTAGGTTTGTTTTGGTTGAGTCGGCCTTGATTTGTGATTGCATAGAATCCCCTTCCTTATTCTTTTGCATGCCTGAACGTAAAAGAGACGCCCTAGGTAGATTTGTTAAAGATAAACCTAGTAGTTCTAAGCGTCTCGATTACCTCAATTTAGAAAGTCCGATTTTTGAAGAGTCCATTTTTGAACGTCAGTTTGAGGAGACAATCCCTAAAATTCCGATAGTGCCAGAAATGACAACTTTGAAAGCTTTGTTGAACCCGACTAGGACTACTCGTCCCTCGTGTATCAGGTTAGCTGAAACAGAAGCAACTTATGAACTTAAACCTAGGACCTTACAGCTGCTCCCAATCTTCTTAGAGAAAGAAAATGAAAACCCCTATTTCCATGTTAGGGACTTTGAGGAAATTTGTAGTACCCTAAAGATTAAAAACCTTGATGATGATGCTTTGAAACTCAGGTTATTCCCTTTTTCCTTGAAGGATAAAGCCAAATCGTGGCTATATAGTTTGGCTTCTGGTTCAATTGAAACATATGAACAACTTACATCTGCCTTTTTGAAAAAGTTTTTCCCTAGGCCCAAAACATCGTCTATTAGGACGCAAATTTGCACATTTTCTCAACAGGAGGGAGAATCTTTGTATAGGTATTTGGAAAGGTTCAATGATTTATTAGCCCAATGTCCTCATCATGGTCTAGAAAAGGTTAGGTTAGTTCAGATCCTTTATGAGGGTTTAGATTATTCCACTACGACCACAGTAGAATCTATGTGTACAGGTGGGTTTGAAAACCAAACAGTTGATCGTGCAATGACATATTTGCATGAAATCGCCGAAAACACCCAAAGAATGGGAAAATAGTAGGAACCCAAGAAAACAATTCTTCTAGGAAGAGGAAACGTTAATAGGGTAGAAGGAGGCTTTGAATCAGATGCCAAAATTGCAACAATAGCTAAAAGGTTAGAAGCTTTAGAATTGGGTCACACTAGTGGTAGAGTGGAGCCTTTTTGGGAAGGCCAGACTATTGAAGAGCAAGCCAATGCTATTTATAATAATAACACTAGATTTGATAACCGTCAAAAGTTTGACCCATATTCGTAAAACCTATAACTGGTTGGAGAAACCATCCGAACCTCTCATGGTCTAAGGACCGAGAATCAAGGTCAGTTTAGTAATTCAAATGCTCCCCCAGGTTTTGGCTAATTAAGAATCCTTCAGAAGTAGCTCAGTTTCAAAATCCGTCTGATAAGAAAATTTTAAGTCTAGAAGAAACTCTTGCCTCATTTATTCGAAACACTGAAAAGATGCACCAATCACTTTCACAAAGTGTAGAAGCTAGTAACAGGATAGGGCAAGAAAACAATAAGCTATTGCCGAGTTAAAAACGCAGTTAGTCCGATAAATGAGTCCTTGAGAGAAAAAGGTAGGTTCCCTAGTCAAACACAACCCAACCCTAGAGGAGTTCATGAAGTAGGTGAAAACCATCACACCGCTTGAATTCAATTAGAACCCTTAGGAGTGGTAGAGTAGTAGACAATCGTGTAACCATGCCCTATAGTGAGCATACTATAGTTCACCCTCAGACCATCCATAGCCGAGGGGACCGATAAAATCTCGATGATGCCAATTGGTTCCCGAGAGGCCCTATTTTATGCCTAGAGCCCCATTTCCTCGCCTATTAGTACCAACAAAGAGTGAATCCAACTTAATGACATAATGGAGGTTTTTAAGAAAGTTACCATAAACCTTCCGTTACTAGAAGCAATTAGGCAACTTACGGCTTATGCCAAATTCCTTAAGGATATGTGTACGCGAAAGCGCAAGCTTAGTGTCCCTAAAAAATCCTTTATAGCTAGTCATGTAAGTTCGATCATTCAGAACAACACAACTCCTAAATATAAAGACCCAGGTGCCCCTACCATTGCTTGCACGATAGGAAAACATCGGGTAGATAAAGCTTTACTTGACTTAGGAGCTAGTGTGAACTACTTTGCCCGTACCATGTGTACTTACAACTAGGACTTGGTGAATTGAAACCTACCAAGATAACACCGCAATTAGCTGATAGGTCCGTTAAAATTCCTCGTGGTGTGATAGAAGATGTTCTTATTGAGGTCTACAAGTTTATTTATCCTGTGGGATTTCGTGGTCTTAGATACCCAACTTTGTCCCCGACCTGCAGAACCGGATACTCGTGATTTTAGGTCGCCCATTTTTAGCTACGTCTAATGCGATCATTAATCGTCGAAATGGTATTATGAATCTATCTTTTGGTAATATGACTATTGAGTTGAATATTTTTAATGTCAATAAGCTACATTCTGAGCTAGATGACACATGCATTGAAGAGGTGAACATGATAGGAACCTTAGTTTAGGAGTCATTACCAAACATCATATCGGAAGATCCATTAGAGAGTTGCCTAGCCCATTTTAACATGGATTTTGACGATGATAGCAACATTGAACAAGTAAATGCTCTGTTGGATTCTATTCCTATGTTAGATACCGATAAATGGAAAGCTAGGTTCGAACCATTACTAGCTACCGAATCTACCTTAAGCCCTTGTTTCGAAGAGCCTAGAGATCCTCCTAAGTTGGACCCTAATTATGCATTTTTAGGCCCATCTGAGATTTTGCATATAGCTTCCGATTTGGATAGTGATCATGAGAGAAGGCCAGTGACCGTACTTCAAGACAATAAGGAAACTTTAAGGTTGCCCATAGAGGATATGAAACATATAATTCCTACAGTTTGTGTGCCTCAGATGCATTTAGAGGATGAACCACCTGATTATAAATTAGAGAAAGCAATTGACCTTTTTCAGGAACCTAATGGTCTAGAAATTAGGAATATTGTGACTAGTCTATCTAGAGACACCGAAAATTCTAAGTTTGGGGGTAGTAATCGTCAAGTATCCCTATTTGAAGTCCCTAACTTGGGACTCGAGCCTAGTGTGTCTGAGGTATTACCTGAGTCTCTTCTGACTCCACAACCCGATCCTCCTGATAATATCCAGGAGGAAATCCAGCTATTTGAGACTCATTATTTGGGTAAATCCGTTTATCAAGACACTCATATGAAGCCCAAGTGAGCTCCACAGAAAAAACCCAGGTTGTCTTGCAGAAACCTTGGATGAGGATGTGCTGTCTGCTCATTTTTTCTCGATTTGGTGCAGTTGTCTCATAATTGTGGCAGTTTTAATTGATTTTGATGATCCACAGTTGTTTCGACTATTGATATACGATTTGAAAGGGTAATTAGCCATTTTATGGGTACATAATGTCTGGCTGAAGACGTTAAACTTAGCACTTCTTGGGAGGTAACCCAACATTCATGCGACACGGTAATATCTTTCCTTAACTCTTTTGCTTCAAATGGTAACAGTTTCTCCTTGTTCATGTTTTTAATTTTATCTTTAGAACATTGAGGACAATGTTAGATTTAAGTTTGGGGGTATGGGAGAAACTTTTTAGTTGCAATAAATAAACTCCAGAGCCTAGAAATTTATGCTTATTAAGGATGACACTAACCAATCTAAGTGGATGGAAGCATTTTGGTTGTAGGAGTTGAGGAACCAATCTGATTAGATGGAAACATCTAAAGAGTCTATTCATAAAAGCACTGAGCTCAGGTGTTGGAAATAACATGATAGTTTCACCATATCTCGTTGAGTCCTTTTCACTTCTGTTTTTATTTTTATTTTGTTTTTAAACTATGTTTCTCTAAGTGATTAGGTGGGGCTCACGATTCAAGTTGTTGCCAATGCTAGGGTGAGATAGAGTGATTGAGATACCGTGAAAAAAAAAAAAGTTGAAAAAAAAAAAGTTGAAAAAAAAAGAGTTGAAAAAAAAAAAAAGTGAGACCAGACCATCTGACCAACCGGAATAAATTCAATAAAGTCGACCACTGGAACCCTTGTATATGCCGGTTGTGTTGACCTAGAGTTAGGTTTATCGACCTTTGGTTCCCTTGTATATGCCAAGTGTGTTGATATTAGTCGACTAGTATCTCAGTCCATTAGGATAGGTTCATTTTGGCGAGGCCTTGAGACGTGATATGGGAAACACCAATCACTTAGTAAACATCAAAACCATCTATGTTTTTCTCTATATCCATCTTCTTGATCTATCCATGTGATTAGTTTTGACTCCGGATATTGATGTCCATAGTGCGACTATCTGAGTAGAGCTTTGTGACTTATATATGAATTTTAGTATGCTTGAGTGCAAACTCGTGTACAACAACCGGAATTTCGATCGGGGTACTTCCTCCCGTAGTCAATAAGTATGCCAACCAAGGAGATTTTTAGTGCCTTCCAAGGTTCTCGCGTAGATAGCTAGGGTCCTGGAGTAAAGGTTTTGTGGGTACACCTCTCGGTAAACCCTCCCGAGACTATAACTCGGCCACTAGGGCCACCTAGGGGTTTAAAGGCTTATTGCATACGCTAAATGCAATCGACGATGCCTCGCGATAAGTGAGTTAGGATTTTATTTTATTTTATTTTTGCTCGAGGACTAGCAAATAATAAGTTTGGGGTATTTGATAGACACATTTTTGTGTCTCGATTTAATCTCAATTGTATATTTCGTTAGTGCTCGATTTTGTATTTATTATGGTTTTTTGTGTCTTTGTAGGTGTTTTTGGAGAAATAAGATTTTGCGGCAAATTGGCTCGAAAAGTGGTTTTGCGCTCGTGGGAGAAAATTACTATTCGGACCCCTCAAATGGATAAGGGGCACCTCAAGACACCCCAAGGCATCTTCTATTCGCACCCCCACTGGATAGGGGAGACCACATTTCTTCCCAAATTCAAATATCACAATTGGCGGGAAACTTTTGCAGACGGGAAACATATTATGGTTCGCGTTTCGGAGGATTTAAGGAGATTCAATCACCGGATTCGGTTGGATTGGACTTGAATTTAGTAAACAGCCTGATATGGTTGATTGGATCGTATGAATTGGGAATAAGCCGGAAAAAGGAAACAGAGGTGAAGAGAGTTACGGGTCCTTTGTTGGCTGATTTCTTGGACTTCCGGGAGACTAAAGTCGAGATACTCTTTCCAAAGATACGTATCTATCTAAGGAAGAGTTTTAGAGGATTTGGAAAGCTCAAAAACGCGTAACTAAGTCGGCGGGAAGAAGAGAAAAGAAGGAAAGTCCGTGACTTTACGTGCAAGGATAAACAAGATTTGATCGAGTTTTGGGAACCGTTGGCTATATATAGGATGCTGACAGGTCAAGGAAGGGTTACGGAGACTTGGGGGAAGTTTAGAGCACGGCGAGAGATCAACGGGAGGAGTTTCAGAGAATCGAGTTTTGCTGCCTCGCAACACAGGAAGAACACGAAGAACAATAGGCCATCTAGACAGTTGTTTTCGGGTCTTAGATTCAACGACAATTCAACGGTGCATAAGTCTGTCTCAGAACGGTCCATTGTAATGACTTCTTTGTAACGCCATTACGGCGTTGCAAACAAATGCTTTTATTGTTTTTCATCCTTTTAATCAACTTTTGAGCTATGAACCGATATTTTGAGCAAGTGATTAATATGAGGAGCTAAACCCCTTAGCCGAGGCGACGGAGGAAGCCAATTTTCCATGATGTGTGTGGTAATTTCTATTTTAATTAATTTTTGCAATCTCTTTTAAGATTATTTGCCTTGATTGAAAATTGATTGAATGATTTTTCCTAAGCAATTGTGATTTCTCTTGATAGACTATGCTTAGACCTAGGTTTTTGATATTCTATGCTTTCGAAATACAATTGTTATTCTAAAAATCTACCTTTGCAAAATATTATAATCACTTTAAACGTAAAGAGTTGCACGAATATTGATTAGATTAAATCACATAAAAATTGGAGTTTGGTGGAATCCTGAGTCTCGGTGCTTCTTAAAATCTTGATAACAAACTTCTTTGAGTTTTCTAGTTTTATTTGAATTTAAAAATCCTTCACAAGTCTGAGAGGAACGACATCTTTCTTACCACTTTACTACAACTTTCAAAATCACAACAATTTTTGGCGCCGCCGACGCGGACTTGTTTTTAGGGTTTTAGATTTATTTTTTAGTTTTTTTTTATTCTTTTGTTCTATTTTACGTTTTCTTGGGTATTTGTGTTTTGATTACAGGTTTGGATATTGGACCGAAAGGAAAGCTGAGCCAAAGATACTGGTGATGAACTAAAGACTTGGAGTCAAAGACAAAACAAAAAGAAACGAGGAAGAGACAAAAAAATTTATTTTTATTTATTTTTTTAGGTTTTTTCGAAAACTGTATTAGGGTTTATAATTATTTTTGTAATTTTTCTTTTTAGTTTTGGACTTTTTGGACATTTTTGGGACTTTGGACATTATTTTTATTTTTACCCTACGGAAGGGTACTTTAAATATATACTGTTTGCAGAGAAGGAGGACAATTACGATATTGTCTCTGCACCTTGGGTTCGTACACTGACATAGGAGTCAGTGGCCCGAGTCGACTACAACCGATTCATCCCCGTCCCTGAACGGAGGTAAGATTTTGAACACTCGCGAATGCCCCGTCGGCCGAGTTACTGGACTCCTTCGTTTGCATATATGCTGAGGACTTGAATACGGCTGCTTTAATTTTCTAGTAAAGGGCAAGGCCTGGCCATAGAAGATAAGGGTTCGGATTTCATCACCGTTCTCTTCTTGCCCGCTTTAGGAACACGTAACCTACGCCAACCTAAGACTTAAAACTTTGACTAGAACAAGACCGATAGGGTAACGAGCTTAATAGGAAAGTCATTCGAAAAATATTGGTTATTCTTTTAAGCACGCCAAGTTCATGAAGGTTTCGTGAGTTGAATGCGTGATCGCGCCGCATTGTAATTCCGGTGAGGCCTTGGGTATCAAAGCTCCACCGAGCTTCCCTCGCCTCTATTCAACTTACTTTGACTCTGGGATTGATTAGAGGGGTTTGCTTAAATTGTAACGAATTCCCTTTCGAAGGATTAGAAGCTGGTCTAGAAACAATCTAAGTGGAGCCATCATGCTTTTTGTTTGCTAGAAATCTCTAGGTTTGTTTTGGTTGAGTCGGCCTTGATTTGTGATTGCATAGAATCCCCTTCCTTATTCTTTTGCATGCCTAAACGTAAAAGAGACGCCCTAGGTAGATTTGTTAAAGATAAACTTAGTAGTTCTAAGCGTCTCGATTACCTCAATTTAGAAAGTCCGATTTTTGAAGAGTCCATTTTTGAACGTCAGTTTGAGGAGACAACCCTAAAATTCCGATAGTGCCAGAAATGGCAACTTTGAAAGCTTTGTTGAACCCGACTAGACTACTCGTCCCTCGTGTATCGGAGTTAGTCAATAAAGAAGCAACTTATGAACTTAAACTGGGACCCCTACAGTGCCTCCCAATCTTCTTAGGGAAAGAAAATGAAAACCCCTATTTCCATGTTAGGGACTTTGAGGAAATTTGTAGTACCCTAAAGATTAGAAACCTTGATGATGATGCTTTGAAACTCAAAGTTATTCCTTTTTCCTTGAAGGATAAAGCCAAATCGTGGCTATATAGTTTGGCTTCGGGTTCAATTGAAACATATGAACAACTTACATCTGCCTTTTTGAAAAAATTTTCCTAGGCCCAAAACTTCGTCTATTAGGACGCAAATTTGCACGCGTTTTCTCAACGGGAGGGAGAATCTTTGTATAGGTATTTGGAAAGGTTCAATGATTTATTAGCCCAATGTCCTCATCATGGTCTAGAAAAGGTTAGGTTAGTTCGGATCCTTTATGAGGGTTTAGATTATTCCACTACGACCACAAGAGAATCTATGTGTACAGTGTGGGTTTGAAAACCAAATAGTTGATCAAAGCGATGACATATTTGCATGAAATCGCCGAAAACACCCAAAGAATGGGAAAATAGTAGGGAACCCAAGAAAACAATTCTTCTAGAAGAGGAAACGTTAATAGGGTAGAAGGAGGCTTTGAATCGATGCCAAAATTGCAAAGAATAGCTAAAAGGTTAGAAGCTTTAGAATTGGGTCACACTAGTGGTAGAGTGGAGCCTTTTTGGGAAGGCCAGACTATTCAAGAGCAAGCCAATGCTATTTATAATAATAATACTAGATTTGATAATCACAAAAAGTTTGACCCATATTCGTAAAACCTATAATCCCGGTTGGAGAAACCATCCGAACCTCTCATGGTCTAAGGACCGAGAATCAAGGTCGATTTAGTAATTCAAATGCTCCCAGGGTTTTGGCTATATTAAGAATCCTTGAAGTAGCTCTGGTTTCAAAATCCGTCGATAAGAAAATTTTAAGTCTAGAAGAAACTCTTGCCTCATTTATTCGAAACACCGAAAAGATGCACCAATCACTTTCACAAAGTGTAGAAGCTAGTAACAGAGGATAGGGCAAGAAAACAGTCAAGCTATTGCCGAGTTAAAAACGCAGGTTAGTCTGATAAATGAGTCCTTGAGAGAAAAAGGTAGGTTCCCTAGTCAAACACAACCCAACCCTAGAGGAGTTCATGAAGTAGGTGAAGTTTTGAAGGTTTCTGCAAATTGATGAACTGATGAAGTTGAGTTCTGTGAATAAGTTTTAATCGAGTTGTTGACGAATGATGATGATATGTTGTCCTCGATTTTTGACTTATTTATGTTGCCCCTTGTAAGTGTGACGGTTTCTTGAGTGAAAGAATGGGAAAGTGGAAGATCGTGGTGAAACCAGTTCCAGGTCGTGTGGAGACTTGGTTAACCGTCCACCCGCTACTTTTCTAACTCCTTCAACCGTTGCACGACTTACTCACATTCTCATCGTGGATGAATCCACGTGCTCAGGCCGCCGAGATCAAAACCCTAATTGATATCCCCCATGTGACATGATTGAAGTCTCATGAATCGTGGGAGTCTGCATGACAGACGTGTATTTTATTAGTCAGTTATTGACTGTTTAGATAGTGAATCTAAGTTTTTTTGAATCGAGCATAAGTGATCGAATGCTCAATGGAACATATTAGACATTGCTCGAATATTGTAAATTCGATCAACTGAGGAAGTATTACTCGGCGAATTATCGGATATATATTCGAGCAATTGGAGCAAGTATTGTGAATTACTGAATATCGATAGTTGGGCAATTGAGCAAGTATTGCTCAATTCGACAAATTACTGAATATTGATAGTTGGATCAATATTCGAGCAATTGAGCAAGTATTGCTCAATTCGACGAATTACTGATAAGTTACTGAATATTGATAGTTGGATCAATATTCGAGCACTGAGCAAGTATTGCTCAATTCGACGAATTATTTATTAGTGGCGTGACCCAATTAATTAAAATATTGGTAGACTACCGAATATTATATAATTAACTGTGTTATTTGCTGGATCAACATAAATTTATTTAGTGTTTGAACTTGCTCAGAATGATGATTTGTCGAGCGTTTGTTCGAAACCCTAATTTTTGATCAATTGCTCATTAATTGACATATTGCTGAAAATAGGTCATGAGCGAATGGGGGACTGAACACATGGGATTATGGACATCCATGTAATTCCCAATTTCTCGAGTGAGCGGACACCAGGGTCCTGAGTTGTCCGGTTGGTGAAGGAATAACGATTAAATGTCGGTTTCATCATTTATTGAAATAGTGCTCGATTGAGCATTAGGTGATAAAACCTAATTATAGAAAAGTGAGGGACAAACAAAGGTGGCCTGATACTGTCCCTTGGTGGTCGTGAGACAACTGATGGGCGTTTTCACAAATTCCGAATTGGTTGTGAAGAGTTTGGACCCAATATGAGCAATTGCGCAAATTAGGTCAAAATTAGGAAAACGTGTGGGATCGGCTTGTTGCAAGCCTTAGAACTGCCCTTGTTCGGTCAAGGGAGCATGCCCGTGTCTCCATAATGCCCGTGTCTCAGTCCTGAGAGTTTCAGTATTTTTTGATGTGCGTTTGAGCAATATCTTGATTTTCAAGAGTTCGGTCTTTGACTAGAAATTCTCGATTTTGCTCGAATGAGCAAGTATGCCCGTTTGATCAATATTTCGTGAATATTAAAATAATAATATTTTAATATATTTTTCGTGTGAGTAGCCTAGTCGGTCATGTGACCATGTTGACTTTTGGCTTTTCATGGTTTGAGCAATATTCGAGAAAACATGGAGAAACCATGATTTTTTCTGAAATCGGGAAGTTTCACAAGATGAGAGAAATAACAATTTGTGAAAGATTAGGGATTGCAAGGTGTGGGACCGGCCACGACTAGGGCATGGTTGTCGGCTAGGTTGCCCAGTCCCGCAACTAGGGCTGCACAGGAACCGTCCCGTCCCATGGAACCGTCCCGGAACCGCAAGAACCTGCACTGCACCGTCCCGAACCGTGGTCGATGGGACAGTACAAGTACGAAAATCGGTACCGTGCCATAGGGAGGTAAGAGTAACGGTTCTATGCTATTCTCGTCCCGTCCCGTCCCGTCCCGTAATACCGAGGATCTCTATCCATTGAAATTAGGGTTAAATCCTAGCCGTTGATAGTAGGGGTTATACCCTTTCTCCATCGTATTCTCCTCATTTCATGTTCCCCCTCTCAGCGGCTCGGCCTTAGGTTTTCATTTTCCTCTCAGAGAAGAGAAGAGAAGAGGCCATCGTCGATGCACCAGTCCATCTTCTAAGTTCTAATCATCGATTCATCATAACCATCTTCTAAGTTCTAATCATCGATTCGTTTTCTATTTACTGCAAGTCTGCAACATGTAATAATAGTTAGGGTTTCTGCTTTTGTCTTGTTATGGGAGTAGGGTTCTTTAATTAAATGATAATTTGGATTATGATAGCCATGTGTTCGTAAGAAGTCCTCAAGTTTTAGCTGTTGAATTTTTAAATCGATTGGTTATGAGAAATCAATGAAATCTGTGTCAAAATTTGATGTTACAAATGCTTAAACTTAGTTGTGAGATTATTTTGGTTGTATCTTTTTAATTGTGATATATTGAGCCAACCCATGTTCGATTCATTGTAAAATTTCATTATGTTTGATGTAGCATTTTTCAGGAATTTGTGGTTCAATTAGGTAGGTGTAGTACTGTTTTTTTGTAAATGGAAGATACAATGAAGAAGTTTACAGAAAGAATGATATCATTTGATTCATGATATTACAGTTTAGGGTTTAATTTAGTAGGAATTCAATCCATTTCTTTTGTGTTATTGCATATCAGTTGAGCTCTCATTCCTTTTTTGTGCCTTACTATGTCCATGTCTACCTCTGTCACATATAGTTCGATTGACCAACTAAATCTGTGTCGCATAACATAACTACCTCTGTCCCTTTTTTTTTATTTCAGATGGATACAAATGCAACTCAAAGTCAAGCTGCAACTGAAGTTGGTTCCTCTATTCACCCTATATCTGTACCTGCACCTTCTGCTGATGCTCAACAAGCTGCACAAGGAGATCCAACTGAAGCTAGAACTACTGCTGGTGATGCATCTAATTACAGTCAGGAAAGGTGTAGAAGGGATCTTGCTATGTTTATCATTCTTGATGAGGTACCATTCAGAATGGTTGAAGGTGAAGGGTTTAGGGCCTTAATGCAAGTGTTGGAGCCTAGATTCAAAGTCCCGAGTCGTATGACCATTTATAGGGATTTGTCAAAGCTGGTTGCGAAAACTCATTCAAAGGTATTGGATGCTTGATGCTTGGAGATGGAGTTCGTTTCTTGTTGAAGCAAACTTATGGAAGTGGTCAAGTGCCAAAGCCGAACTGCCGAAGTGCTGTTTTTGATTTGCTTTCTGTTTTTTTCTACTTAAGTGTTAAACAGTTGAAGTTATTGAACTTAGAACTTTGAAGATATGTATTCAGGTCAAATGCCACATGCATTTTAAACTTATGCGTATGAAGTATGGATTCAGGTCTTAACAGTTGAAGTGGTTGAACTTAGAACTTTGAAGATTTTTTTGCTTTGTTTTTTTTTTATTTTATAGTTTTACATGCTACAGGTAAAGAACCGGTCCCGTCCCGTTCCCGTACCGAGTTAAACAGGTACATGTCCCGTCCCGTACTGCAAAGGTACAAGTACAAGTACAAGATACATGTACCGGCCATAGGGAGGTACAAGTATTGAGCTAGGCAAAAACCCATACCGTCCCGTACCTTGTGCAGCCCTACCCGCAACACCTTTCCCTATTTTATATTATTATTTTTCACGAAACCACGAAAATATGGAGAAACCATGAAAATATGGAGAAACCATGAGGTTTGCTCAAACAAGGAAAGTTGTTATTAGAATGGAGGAGTCTTCATGAGTTCATGAAAATAACAAAAAAATAAGGAAAATAATGGAGGAAGCATGGGACCGGCCACGGCTAAGGCACGACCGGCCGGTGGGCCCGGCCCATGGGCGCTTCTGCATTATTTTATTGTTATTATTTTCTCTCAATTATTTTATACAGGATTCCTCATTTGTCCATATTTTCGCATGCTCGTTCGTGCATTTGGGTGCTCGTTCGTGCATCATTGTCGAGTACACTTGCACCATTTTATGGGTCTTACTCAGTGGTAGTCCAGATGCCCTATTGTTGAGTATTTATTACTAATTTATGAAATTCAGTGGGGAATGATTTATGAAACTGAGTAATAAAAGTGAGTAGTTTTTTATTATCAATCCATAGGATCAGCCATGGATTCGGCCATGAATTCGGAATAATAGAACGAGCATTACCATTCCATGGGATCGTGGATTCGACCACAGAATCGGAGTAATAAGATTATTACCATTCCATGAGATCAGTCGTGGATTCGATCATGAAATCAGAGTAATAAGATTATCCATTACCATTTCATGAGATCAATAGTGGATTCGATCATGAAATCGAGTAATGAGATAAAATAGATTATCTTCTAGGAATTGGTGGTGAATGTCACAAGAGAATTAATCTATTACGTAAGGGATATTAGCCGATTAAAGCGTCATACCCGTTCGAAAAGGTGCATAGTCGAAAAATGAGTGTTTCCTGGGAAATCAAGGCGTTTGCTCTCAATCTTATGGAGAACCGCCTAGATCTATACACGGTCTCTCTACATAGTCAGGGAACAGTGAGTGTCACCGACGTCCTGAAGGCGTTATTGCTCTCTATCTTACGGAGAACCACCCAATCGTTCTTCTATGTAGAGGGGCGTCTCTCTCATGTAGTCAGGGAACAATGAGTATCACCGACGTCCTAAAGGCGTTAAAGCTCTCAATCTTACGGAGAACTGCCCAATTATGTTATTCTACATAGAGGGCATGATGAAATGCGAGGTATCGAACGCTCAGCTAGTGGAGGACTTTCAAAAACAAATTCACCATGGATCGTAAAATATGAATCATCACATGCCTGAAAGCCGTGTCAGAAACATGCAATATCATGATTTTACGATTTTATCCTTTTTTGAAAATTCACCATCTACAGCAGGTGTTGGCGTAGCTGCTTCAGCCGAAGCCTTTCTTTTCCTGGTCCTAGTAGCTACGGAGTTACCAGTTGAGCCCGGATCAGTCCTAGCAGCAGAACCTGGGCAGTTCCAGCAGAAGAAGCATGGGCAGACTATAAAAGAAAGCCAGTAAAATGCTAAGCAAAGAATAAAATAAAAAATCTCCGAAGAAAACGAAGGTTACCTCATAAGAACCAGCAGGATTGAAAATTCAAGGCTGATATCCATCATAATTTTCGGGCAAAGAAAGAGTTGTACGAGGGACGTTGGGATCTTCGGTAGTAAAACCGTAAGCCCAGGGCCTACCACAATAATGGGAGTGCGAGCCCAACGATCATCATGTTCGAGACAAAGACGATCAGGCTTCGGCAAGAAAAGCCTAGCAGAATAAAGAATGGTAGCTAGTGATATGTGTCTAAAACACCTTGATATTTATCTATTGTTTATGCTTATATGCTAAGTTTTCTTGTAAAATATGTATCTTATGTTTGCTTTTGAGTGTTTAGGTACTTTGGAGTCATTTGGAACAAAAGAAGAAGAAACATCGCTTAAAAGGAAAAAAGGTGCAACTGCTGTTGGAGGCGGATTATTTCTCATTACTTGCTTTCATTTCTTCATCTCTTTCTGAAAAGTATGTCGGCTTCAGTGATGCAAATTTCTGTCTGAAAAGCATGACTACTTTAATGATGAAGAGACATTGAAGAGAAGAAGTGAATCTGAGAAATAATAGACGGTCGTTGTTGGTGGAAGAATTCGAAGAAGAGCAAAAGCGTCCTTGCACAGGCAAGTGCTATTGGGAGTTCACTGGGAGTTATAGGCATTCAGACGGTGGCCCGTATCCTAGCTGTGGGTGCCTTGATAAGGGATTGCGAGGAGAAGATTGTCGGTTATGCTGCAATGGAGATGATCTGAACTTGAATTGCAGTTGTAAATGGAGGTCTTACTGGTCTGAGATTGCAGGTGGTAGAAGTAATTATAGCTGGAAGAATGAGGAGATGCATCTTCAAGAGATTTTGGTTGCTGGCTATAGCAGTGCAGGTACAGATTGTGGCCTGTGCAATAAGGCCTTTGCAGTTTTGGCTATTGCAGTCAAGAAGATGGAACATATACAAATGCAGATGATGGCAATGACTGAAATGGGTGCAGCTGGAAGTTGAGATGCGGGGCAATGGCCATGGAGATTGCAGTTGAGCGTGAGAATAACAAGTGATGGCTGAGATGGAGTTACAGATGCAGCTTTGTTGATGTTTATATGAAATGGTTGGTTGTGACTCAATAGTTTTCAATGATAATTATGGAATGTTAAAGCTACAGAGAATGGATGAGATGTGAAGTTACAGAAGACATGACTGATGCTGAAGCCAAATGGAGTTGTAATGGCTCATGCCAAGCCCAGTCAGGCTAGTTAGAACCCGACTCCATCTGACTCGGAACTGACCGAGTTGATTCTGTTTTGACTCAGTTGACTTGACTGACTTACTTCTTTGACCGGTACATGAGAAACTTATTCCGGTCACCTGAGCTACTTTCTGGCGACTTCCCGGGTAACTTCCGGCACATTCACCAGTTTTCCGACGACACTTTTGGGGTGGATTTTCACATGGGTTTTTCTCACACATGGGCTTGGTGGACTCTTATTATTGGACCTTCGAAAACTTGACCTAAGAAGAAACATAAAAGGGGGAATTTTTACAACTTTGAGATATCACGTATTTTACTTGGAGCTTTTTGGAGAAAGCCGGATATCTTAAGGTTTGCTTTGGTTTTGTTTCATCTTATTTATTTTACTTCTATAATATTATGATGAACTCCATTATTATGAGTAGCTAAAATAATCTTTCATTAAGGGTGATTTCAAAGCCCGAAATATGAACTCATGACTGATATGCAATAGCTCATTTTCTCGCAAGTTTAGTTATTGTTTGATTTCTACCATGTTAATAATGCTTATGGATTGTTCCTTAATTGTTTAAGTTCGAAATTAAATAGTTATGTCACAATCTTATTGCTAGTTTGGATTTTCTTCGACCCGTAATTGTCTAGAAAATTAAACACAAGTAGCAATATATGGGTATCGATGATGGGACTTTGTTAAGTACCCGTTGTTTATGGGTCAAAACTATTTCTGTCGATTTTGGTAATTTGGGGTGTGTGGATGAGAAATGAATCTAAACCCTAAACAAATGCACTGCACAGGAGTGCTTGTGATTTGAGAAATCAATCTGTACAAATCTGGCCTAAACCAAGAAATGGCCGTTCCAGACTTGCTTCGGTCACAAAGTAAAGGAGATGGGGTTGATCTTAGGGAGGGAAGCGAAGAAGGTGTTGAGATTGTGGAGGTGTTGTATGTTTTATGACTTGTATCAGAAAGCTGAACTGGCTTGCAGGATGTAAGCTATCAGTTCTGGTGTTTGAATACGATTGTATCAACACTTGGTTTTCTGTTTTGTCTTGTTTTTGGAAATAGGGAGGAGAACCTATTTATACAAGTCATTAAGCCTAACCCACATCTCTTATGGGAAGTGGAGGAAGTGGAGTGATGGAGTAGTGGAGTTGTGTGTTAGTGTCACATGACCAGTCTTGCCCACTTCTCCCGTCATCACTAACCATCCATGACTTCCTGACACGTTCTTGTGATGGCGCGTTGTGCGCTGCACGTTGTAAACCGCCAGACCAATACCCCAGTAAGTATCCCCCAGTTTGTGACACGTTTGATGTCTCGATTGTGTGGATCGTGGGACCCACAGAAAGTAGCATGTGATGCTGGATTAAATAACTAAGTTATTTAGGAAGTCGATATTTATAAAATATCGTGTGTATTCTATGCAGGTAACGCATCAAATATATTAAGCATGTGTGAAGCATAGCTGTTTTAAGGCTTAACGGATCAAGTCACAAATTAAGCGTCTTAAAATAGCATCACGTCCATCCATCTTCAAGTGATCGTTTGGAGGTTGTATGGACAAACCACGCTTTGGTCGATCACTTCATGTGGAAGAGTGGTGCACAGTGATCGTGATGATGCCTTGCTGGTCGCCTAACTCCTAGCCGGGGTTGCCTAACCAAGCTGGCGAAGTTGGACGGACGAGATGACTTGCGACCCACATCTGCGACCGTTGGATTAGGGTTTAGGAGGTGAGCAAGCACCCACTTTCAGCTCAATCGAATTCGAGCTTAGAGGCGATTTTGGAGGGACCGATTGGTCATGTATGGAGGTGGGCCAACGGTGTTCATGTCCGTGCTAGCTCATCCCGTAGGGGTGCGATCTAAACCACTTGATTCGTCCGGCGAAGAGGAGTGGTCGAGATTGGTTTGCAATTGGAAACCGCGCGACCATGCCTAGTTTGGGTGCACGAATCGAGGCGCTCGGCCATGGCCGGCCTTGGTTGATTGGTAACACATGTAGACGGGACCACGGTGATTGTATTGACATGCTTGGGACCCTTTGAATCTACATCTACACCCTCCATCTATGCCTGCGAAGATGGATGGTTGTGATCAATTTAAGACACTTAATGGAATTTCCTGCGACCCTTAAAGCATCACGCCGGCCGAACTTTGGGCGAGCGTTTGCTCCTCCCTGGCTTGGTTGTGATAAAGTCGGTCAGGTAAGGAGAAAGTGGGCCCGTCGATTGACCGCTGTCGTAAGCGACACAAATATAATTACACTTTCTTACTACTCAAAATATAAATATAGCAAGGGCAAGAAAGGATCGATCCCACAGAGAGGTCTAAGTTGTCAAATTGTTTCGGTTCCCTATAAATAACACCGGTAGTTTTGTGATTATAATAAACTAAATAAAAGCAAATAAAGAAATAAGCAAACAAATAAGATAGAAGATATATTGGTTAAGGATTTCGTTTTCATTCACTAACATGCTTTTCACAATAATTAGAATTGATTTTTAATCTCAACTTTTATCAAAGACCCTAGAATACCTTGATCGCAAGAATATCCCGCAAACCTCCTCATGTCATCAACAAACACATTAAAAGATGCGAATATGAATTCTACCTAAAGGAACAACCTAACGTGTAAAAGCACTAATCAAGTTTAATTCCCTAGATGCATTAAGTTCTATGAAATCAGGCCAATCAAAGCAATCGAACGTGGAAAGCGCACTAATCCGATTTAACAAAGGTTACGATTCACATATGATCATAAGAATATATCACTACAAACTATAATCATATTATGCTACTTGTATCCAAGGAATATCACTTTTGCGTATAATAAACCCTAAACTAGCAATAGATGTGATTAGAAGTTCTACCAATTTGCAACTTGACAAAACAATCAATCAATCATAAAACAATATTTTCAGAGAATTGCAAACGATAGATATGAGACAAAACTAATATATTGAATCAAAGAGACATGCTTTGTGAAATCCAACTATTCCATAACCAATAATAAACTTAGGTACTCATATTCAAGGAGTTCATGACAAGAAGAAAGAGAAAAGACTTCATGGCTCTAAACCCTAGAAAACAAGTAGAGGAAAAATAATAAAACGTGATCTAAGATGATCCAAGATATCTTCTATTTGTGCCTAGGCTTTCTATATATGGAGTTTGTAACCTCCTCTTGAAGAAAACTAGGAAACCTAGTAAAATTAGGAAAGTGCACTCCTTAAAATTGTGTCCCGTGCATCAAATCCCGGACGAAGTTACTTGCCAAACTCTGGCCAAATTCCCAAGTCACGGCCAAGGTATGAACATGAGCTTGCGTCAACTGGATAGAACACAGCCCAAATCTTCATAAGTCATGTAAACTGTTTTTAGCTTGTCAGTCCCGTAAAACTGACAGCATACTCTTTCTCTCGGCATCATCACGTTATCATCACGAGCTTCGAACTCCTCTCCATCATACATTACCACCATTACTACCAGCGTCTTAGCTTCCGTTCAACCATCGGAAATATACTCGAGTTCCATCACCTCTTCTATGCATCTCGTCGATGATCATTGTCACTGTCTGACAACGTCAACAACGACTTCATCACCATCTGAGCTTGCTTTATCGCCGTCCCCCGCACTTAAATCCGCGAGTTCCATAGCCACAGCGTCACCACCATTTCCATCGTCTCGTCCTCCCTTCACGATCACGCATGCTCATATAGCTTCACAGACTCGAGCACGATCAATAGAAAAATCACAGCCAACTCCATCTCGTCTCTGCCATTAGCATCCAACAAATGACAGCCATGGCTTTCCCTCGTTTTCTTTCGCCACAAAGAAGGCCCGACCATCATGAACCGAACACAAGACATCGCTCCATCTTGAACCGCATCTCTCGCTCTAGCTTCATCAATCGAACACAGCAGAATCATCGTCCTTCACCACTTCCAAAACCAAACTCGAGCCGGAACTCCCCGACTTGCTCGAGCTCTCCACAAGAGTTCACGCAACTCGGCATGTATAATCTCGTAAACTCGTCACTACCGCCATCGCCATCACCGTACCGTCCCCATTGCGCAAGTTACTAAACTCCACCATCCCGTTCTCCATTCCCGAATTTCAAACTTTATTTCCTATCCAGCCTTCACCGAGTACATGCCTTCATACTCCTTCCCGTTCTCGTCTTAGCTATCCCGGTAGCAGCAGCAGTTAGTCACCATCAACAACATCCACCACCAAGCTTCATTCTCCGTAGCCAACTCGTACCAAAGACTTTTTCGCCAAAGAAATGGCAGCTGCCATGTTTCACAACTTCATCTTCAACGCCAAAGAACCAACCTTCATCGTCACACGCTTCATCGTCACACCACCGCCAAGAATCAATCTCATTGTCCGAGATTAAACACGGCTCCAAACTCGTCTCGTTGCCTTCATTAGATAGTCATCGCACCATCTCTTCCTTCGTTCATTCTTGCGAGCAACACCGTTTCTCCACATTGCGAGAAAGCATCGAGATCACTCGACCTAGATGCAAGTTCTCAACAAGCAAGCTTCTCCGATCATCCCCGATTGGTCTTCCGTCATGCAAATCATGCAGTTCCATTAATGTTGTAATCAACTCGTCGGTCTTGCAAGACCGGCGGTTCAGCTCCCATTCCGTGGCTGCCTTGAGTAATTAAGCACGGTGCCCTTAACAATTCCTTCTTCATTCTTGGTAAACCGTCGGTTCTGGGAACCGACAAGCCTAATTTGTTATTTCGCCTATATCTTCTTCATACGATGTCGGAATGAGCTCATTCTTTCGCCGTTGGCTTCGCATTTTCGTCCTCTTCAAGATGATAGCAAGAACTCCTAGGTTCGAACGAGCTCTACTTGGTCTTTTTGCTCCAAATGACTCCATTGCACCTAATAAACTCAAAAGCACACATAAGATACATAATTTACAAGAAAACTCGCAAAGAAAGCATAAATAATAGATATTAAATACGGTGTATTCTACACCTATCAAATTCCCCCACACTTAGACTTTGCTAGTCCTCGAGCAAATCAAACAAAGCAAAAATAAAAATACAACAACTCCGTGTCGTCGAGGCTACGGTTAATTTTAGCATAAATAACAAGCCTTTAAACCCCTAGGTGTCCCTAGTGGACGAGTTATAGTCTCGTGAAGGTTTACTAGAGATCTACCTACAAAACCTATATTTCAAACTCCGTCTATTCGTGACAAATCAATGAACGAATCCAAATTGCCTACAGGAGGAGGTACCTTGCAAATTCAATTCAATTATTAGTAAATAGACTCTAATTAGATAGTCGAACAAGCCACAATACTCGGAAACTAACAAACCACAATCACAATGAAAAGATTAAGAAGATGGATAAAGATGTAGATGTTGGCGAATATTCACAAGTGTCCGATGTTTCCCATATCAATCAAGGTCACCGCTAAGATGAACCTAATCCTATTGGATTGAGCTACTTAGTGCTGAATGCTACATCAAATCAATTGGCATATACAAGGGAACCAAAAGTGACTTTATTCAACACAATAATATTTTTTTCTTTTTTTTGTGTTTTATAAGATTGGATCAAACTGGATCCAATTTTTTAGACGGCATGATTAGATCTTTTGGATCCAAGCGCATGCTTCTTGTCAGCAAGTACATGATAGTTGCCTTGGATCCTGCATTCCACGCTTGTTTAGGCGACGGAGACAGGGACTACGTTTCACACATACTGCTATTCCCAAGTGTCTTTTTATTCCGTTTTGGTCTAATTGGTCGGTCTCTCTTTTTTTTTTATGTATATTTTTTCATCATTTTTTTTCTTTTTTCTTTTTTTCAATTTTTTTTTTCTTTTTTTTTTAGTAACTCAACCACTCTATTTCATCCTAGCAGTGATAACACGTCGATGTTTAGTGACCCACCAAAGCACTTAGAGAAAAATAGATAAATATGGAAAAATAAAAATAGAATGTGATATGGTGATATTCCGAGATATGGTAACAACTATCATGTTAATTTGTGATTTCTGAGCTATATTCTTCCCTTTTAGTTAATTGGTTCCTCGACTCCTGCATTCAAAATGGTTCCATACACTAATGGTGTCAAAAACAAACCATACAAACATATAATGCTCCCCCACACTTAAACTTCACATTGTCCTTAATGTGTAAAACCGAAAGTTCTGAATTCTGACGTAACAGCAGAGAAAACGCAAAAACTGTGCAAATTGGTAAGGAATTTGGAAAAACTCCATTTCACAAAAGTTGTTCACCTACGTGTTTTCTACACAGTGTCAAAATTTCACAGTGTTTTGATAAACGGTCTGACAGTTATGGTCTCTGGACTGAACTACGCGCAGTCTGAAATTTTCTGACGAAAAGGTATTCGTCATAATTCTCTTCTAAGATAGATTACGGACTCAATGAAATTAAACATAGGGATGCAAATATGATATGAAAACAGTAAAAAAAAAATAAACGAAACAAAAATAAAAAGAAAAAGGATAAGAGATACAAAACCGGTGGGTTGCCTCCCACTAAGCGCTTGTTTTAAAGTCGACGGCCCGACGTAGCTTCTTGCAAGATTCATTCCCCATACACCAATAATCGGAAAAGTTGGGGATCCGTCCATAGAACCTGTTTTGCAAACACTAGCTTCACACAAATATTAGTACAATAAAGCAAAAGTGAAGCTATGAACCGATAAAAGCTTCCCCCACACTTATTCTTGTCCACACTTGGAAGTGTATAAAGAATATAGAAGTCGGGTACCTCCACGGTTTCTGGTTCCATAACCTGCATAGTATGAGAATCAAGTGTCTCTAATGGCGGAAAACGAGAAACAAAGTCAGTCAACAATATTCTCGAAGCACATACATTCAAACCAATAAGAGGTAAAGGAGAAGAAATAATAGGCAAAGGGTTAGATAAACCTTGCACAATCTCTTGTATTACGGAATCCTCTTCATCCTTGAAAAATTCAAGTGAATTATTCACCTCTTTTATATCATGGTCCTCTATCAAACCTTGCAACCATTCTTCGTCCGTTTCTCGCCTTAACCAAAGTATCGACATAAACAAAGATCATTATAATCATTTGCAAGCTCAATTGGGTCTTCCACAATATTGGTTATAACGGTCTCATTCTCAACATATTCCTCCTTTTTGTTGTAAGGCACATACTCTTTTGCGGATCCAAATTTTATCATAAGAAACTTTTTAGAACACTCGAAAATGCATCATCCTCAAGCTCCACCCTTTGAATAGGCTCTTGATCATTATTAAGATCAATGCTTGAGTAATCTACACAAGTGTCATCATATTCCTCTTCATCTTCATCTTGATCCCAAAAAGACTCCATTGTACACTCCTCGGGGATGTCACCATGAGTTGGTTCAAACGATGTATCATAATCACCGTCACTATCATAGTCAACATAAGATTGTTCCTCGCTGAATTTAGTGTTACTAATCTCTAACTCATCCTTTTGAATAGGTGAATGATCATTATTAAGATCAAGAGTTGAGTTAACTACACAATTATCCACGAAAGTGCCCAAGGATTGGCCTTTTTCAACATTAGCATCAATCTAATATTCATCACAAACCATATGCACATTAGAATTATCCATATCTTCCTTGTATTGATCAATGTCTCTTCGCAAGATAGTCATACCTTCACGAAGTTCTTGGAGTTGCTCGTTTGTAGTCTCTTTAGCTTTTTGAAATTCCTCTTGTAAAAAGGTAGAAACTTTATCTATAAAATTAGAGACTTTTTGTTCAAGAGCATAAGAATCCTCCCATCCTTGTTGTTGTTCACACACATACCCGCCATAAGGTTGTTGAGGAAAACCATAAGGTTCCATGGAATATTGGTCATAACCAATGAATTGGTTTTGATTATACCCATGGAATTGGTAGTTATCATATTGTTGAGGTTGAAACCCGTATTGATTGCTCCAATATGCTCCTTCCATAGAAATAAGCACCTGAAATAATTCCCAAACCAAGATTAAAACCCAGAAAATAAGAAAAATAAAAATAAAACAAAAACTAAATACAAAAATAAGAAACCAAAAACAATTAACAACCGCTGCCTCCCCGGCAACGGCGCCAAAATTTGACCGCTGTAGTAAGCGACACAAATATAATTACACTTTCTTACTACTCAAAATATAAATATAGCAAGGGCAAGAAAGGATCGATCCCACAGAGAGGTCTAAGTTGTCAAATTGTTTCGGTTCCCTATAAATAACACCGGTAGTTTTGTGATTATAATAAACTAAATAAAAGCAAATAAAGAAATAAGCAAACAAATAAGATAGAAGATATATTGGTTAAGGATTTCGTTTTCATTCACTAACATGCTTTTCACAATAATTAGAATTGATTTTTAATCTCAACTTTTATCAAAGACCCTAGAATACCTTGATCGCAAGAATATCCCGCAAACCTCCTCATGTCATCAACAAACACATTAAAAGATGCGAATATGAATTCTACCTAAAGGAACAACCTAACGTGTAAAAGCACTAATCAAGTTTAATTCCCTAGATGCATTAAGTTCTATGAAATCAGGCCAATCAAAGCAATCGAACGTGGAAAGCGCACTAATCCGATTTAACAAAGGTTACGATTCACATATGATCATAAGAATATATCACTACAAACTATAATCATATTATGCTACTTGTATCCAAGGAATATCACTTTTGCGTATAATAAACCCTAAACTAGCAATAGATGTGATTAGAAGTTCTACCAATTTGCAACTTGACAAAACAATCAATCAATCATAAAACAATATTTTCAGAGAATTGCAAACGATAGATATGAGACAAAACTAATATATTGAATCAAAGAGACATGCTTTGTGAAATCCAACTATTCCATAACCAATAATAAACTTAGGTACTCATATTCAAGGAGTTCATGACAAGAAGAAAGAGAAAAGACTTCATGGCTCTAAACCCTAGAAAACAAGTAGAGGAAAAATAATAAAACGTGATCTAAGATGATCCAAGATATCTTCTATTTGTGCCTAGGCTTCTCTATATATGGAGTTTTGTAACCTCCTCTTGAAGAAAACTAGGAAACCTAGTAAAATTAGGAAAGTGCACTCCTTAAAATTGTGTCCCGTGCATCAAATCCCGGACGAAGTTACTTGCCAAACTCTGGCCAAATTCCCAAGTCACGGCCAAGGTATGAACATGAGCTTGCGTCAACTGGATAGAACACAGCCCAAATCTTCATAAGTCATGTAAACTGTTTTTAGCTTGTCGATCCCAGTAAACCGACAAAGATACTCTTTCTCTCGGCATCATCACGTTATCATCACGAGCTTCGAACTCCTCTCCATCATACATTACCACCATTACTACCAGCGTCTTAGCTTCCGTTCAACCATCGGAAATATACTCGAGTTCCATCACCTCTTCTATGCATCTCGTCGATGATCATTGTCATTTGCCTCGACAACGTCAACAACGACTTCATCACCATCCGAGCTTGCTTTATCGCCGTCCCCGCACTTAAATCCGCGAGTTCCATAGCCATCGGCGTCACCACCATTTCCATCGTCTCTGTCCTCCCTTCACGATCACGCATGCTCATATAGCTTCGAGACTCGAGCACGATCAATAGAAAAATCACAGCCAACTCCATCTCGTCTCGCCATTAGCATCCAACAAATGACAGCCATGGCTTTCCCCGTTTTTTCGCCACAAAGAAGGCCCGACCATCATGAACCGAACACAGCATCAGCTCCATCTTGAACTACATCTCTGCCCTAGCTTCATCAATCGAACACAGCAGAATCATCGTCCTTCACCACTTCCAAAACCAAACTCGAGCTGGAACTCCCTGACTTGCTCGAGCTCTCCACAGCAGTTCACATCAACTCTGGCATGTATAATCTCGTAAACTCGTCACTACTGCCATCGCCATCACCGTACCGTCCCTGTTGCGCAAGTTACTAAACTCCACCATCCTGTTCTCCATTCCCTGAATTTCAAACTTTATTTCCTATCCACTTCACCGAGTACACGCCCTTCATACTCCTTCCCGTTTCTCGTCTTAGCTATCCCGGGTAGCAGCAGCAGTCACCATCAACAACATCCACCAGCTCAAGCTTCATTCTCCGTAGCCAACTCGTACCAGCACTTTTCTGCCAGCAAATGGCAGCTGCCATGTTTCACAGCTTCATCTTCAGCGCTGCCAGCAACCAACCTTCATCGTCACTGCTTCATCGTCACACCACTGCCAAGAATCAATCTCGCTGTCAGGATTAAACACGGCTCCAAACTCGTCTCGCAGCTTCATTAGATAGTCATCGCACCATCTCTTCCTTCGTTCATTCTTGCGAGCAACACCGTTCTCCATTACTTCGAAAAGCACGTAGATCACTCGACCTAGATGCAGTTCTCAACAAGCAAGCTTCTCCGATCATCCCCGATTGGTCTTGTCATGCAAATCATGCGGAGTTCCATTAATGTTGTAATCAATCGGGTCTTGCAAGATCGATGTGTTCAGCCTCCCATTCCGTGGCTGCCTTGAGTAATTAAGCCCGGTGCCCTTAACAATTCCTTCTTCATTCTTGGTAAACCGTCGGTTACGGGAACCGACAAGCCTAATTTGTTATTTCGCCTATATCTTCTTCATACGATGTCGGAATGAGCTCATTCTTTCGCCGTTGGCTTCGCATTTTCGTCCTCTTCAAGATGATAGCAAGAACTCCTAGGTTCGAACGAGCTCTACTTGGTCTTTTTGCTCCAAATGACTCCATTGCACCTAATAAACTCAAAAGCACACATAAGATACATAATTTACAAGAAAACTCGCAAAGAAAGCATAAATACTAGATATTAAATACGGTGTATTCTACACCTATCATCGATCATGGGACGATCTATGTTATCCAACTATGCCGAATTTGGACGGACGCGATCTGTTTGAGACCAACCAGGGCATAAACGGGCCCGCTGGTGGTCATTAAGGTGGTAGCCTGCTCCTGCTGAGGATCGTCTAGGCTGGTTAAATCATGCGGCCAACTTGCGTGGTCGTGATTATTTCTGAGACTGACATGGACAGTCCAGATGCTCGATCGGGCTAGTATAGCACACCGAGAGATGTATACTCAATCGGGCTAGTATAACACACCGAGAGATGTATGCTCAATCGGGATATTATAACACACCGAGAGTTGTAGCCTGTATGGGTATTTCGTGCATGCCTCATTAGTGACACTTGGAGATTCGTGTTACTCTGCCGAGAGCAACACTCGGTCGTCATGCCGCACCAATAATGAGAGTTCAAATGGGAACGACACAGAAATATAATTTGGTCATGCATTAATTGATAATGCTATAAATTCATATGGTATATGGGATTGTTGCTACATGCTCCATTTTAGGTGAATTAGTAAAGTGGAGAAGTATTCATCACTTATTAGTGGCTTTTTCTTTTGCAGGATGTCAGCGCATAATTTTGGCTTTTACAATTTTAGCCTTAAATGAAAATCCACCATCAACACCCGTATGTAGAAATTGTCACTATTAGGTGATTCAAGCTTTTGAATTCATCACTAGGAGCAACCTTACCTCACAAAACTTAGAGCATTTGTTTAAGTCACACCTAGAGAGCGTACTTCTAGGAAACTTGGCAAGTAGAATCCGGTAGTCGAGCGCTTCCGTATCCTGTGAGCTTAGGGGATAATAACGGGATAGTTGAGCGTACTAATTATCCTAGGGAAGTTAGTAACGAGATAATGCGAAGACCGTGTTATATATCGATTTGGTTTATGTTTCGTGGTCGAGATGAATCCTTAATCAATTTCATCTCATATTTTAATACAACTTTACAAGTTGGCAGGGGTATAGTCCTCATGCTTAGACCTCCCATCGGCAAAAGGATCATAAGACTTCAAGGTAGTCTTTCCATTATTACGGTACCAGCTCTCACGAAGGACGCGCCAGAAATTACTTATATACTGCATGACCCCTCGAACCTGAGTCTTGTTCGCCTGGTCATCCCTAGAAGACAAAATATCATAGTAGAAAGGATCATTTCTACTAAACAAAGGAAGGAGAATACCTACGGCCAACTGGCCAACGCTAATCAAGAGGGTATTTTCATCATAAGGGAAGTTCCGAATCATAGACTCGGTAAGAACATCCGGGCCGTTGACAAAAGAGATCTCAAACTTATGGAGGCGAAAAGACTCGGTGATCTCAGCTAAAGACAAGTGAGCGTAGCTATCCTTGTCACGCAGCTGGAGCCTTTGAAGCTCATAGTGGGGAGGAGGAGGAGGAAGATCCTCCACAACAACCTCTTATATCTCTGGGTCCGCAGCAACCTTAGGGACCACAACCATCTCAGTACCCGCCAGTACCTTAGTGTCCTAAGGAGGTGGAGATGGCGTAGCATCAGGATGATCCATCCGCGGAGGTGGATCAGTAGACGAAGAGTGCCTTCGTTCCTTCAGCGTAGGCTTCTTCGGAAGTCTCATAATCCCTAACACCAACAGGAAGAACATCCCGTCATCAATGGCGGATTGGAATTGCAGTCGAAACAAAAGTGAATTAGGGTCAGAAACAAGCGTACTTCGGGCACGGGTTTAACTAAACCAACCAAGGAAGACAGTTTTAAACCCATCACAAGACAAAATGGAAAGATATTCGTCAACATGAACGAAATTGCAGATGAAGAACAATCATGGCGGAATCATCATCAAGATACAAAATGGAAGCAAACCGATGTTCTCACACAACATGAACGAGTAAAAGAGAATTAAACTTCTCACATGCAAGTACAACAACAACCTCCAACAAATCGGAGAAGAAAAAGCGGAATCAAACATGAAGAAGTATGAAAAGCAACAGTAAAAGAGCAATATCACTTACCTGTATGTGATGATCGAGTATTAAACCAGAGCCTTGGCGAATCAAAAGGGAGATAAACGGTGGACAACGAAAGAAAATCTCTGTGAAAGAGACAGAGCGACAGTTCGAGAGGGAGAAAAGGAGTTAATGAAAATTCCTCCTCTTTATTATCTTCTTATAGGCGGCTGGAGAATCCAAAAGTTTGGAAGTCCCGAAATTCAAGGGGAAGTTATTGCATGAAAGGACATGTGGGGACCACCCAATCGGTACGTGCAAAAATGGCGGCGTTACGAGAGTTTTCTTCCAATCTAACCGAATGCTTGAATATGAAAGAAAATGGGATAACTGTGAATACCAATATTATGCGGAGCACGTGTCACGATCTCGGTGGTCGCATACATAATAACTGTGTAACCCTCGCTATATAAACAAACGTAAGTGGCAAAGGATACCTTCGCAGATCTACTTTATCTCATCCCAAGAAGGGATACCTCGACGACCAAGATGAAAGAAGTAACCTAGTCTGGGGGAAGCAGCTGGCGAAGGGACAGAGGTAGATGACATATCTAATCAGCATTAAATGCACAAATCTCTTATCTACACGCATAATCAAAGCACGTAGAGAGAGATGATGCGGCGGAACCTGACTGGCAGAGGCTGGCGGTGAACGAAGGTTCAATCTGTACTAAGGTTGGGATGTTCCCAAAGGAATGTGGGTCGGTGAGTTGGCGGAGTTCGACTGGAGAAATCACGTGGCGAACGAAGGTACCATCTGTACGAAAAGTATATCATGAGGCAATGGGTCCAAAGACAGCAAAGATATGCCTGGAGCGGAAGGGGCTATAAATACCAAGCCTCACCAACAAACTAAAGGAATTCGATATCTAGGACAGAAGATCTAGTCTTAAGCTTATACCTCTTTAATGTTTAGAACTTAAGTATTTACTTCAACTTGAGTTATTTTTATTACTTTGGGAAGCATTTAAAATCTTTTTAACCACCATAACTTAATACAAAACAATCACCCATTACCCCGTGGACGTAGACGAAAGTCGAACCACGTAATCTCTTGTGTCTCATGATAACTTAGTGGATTTTACATTATATATATATATATATATATATATTTGTGTTCCTACTTATTATTGTGATCTTGAGTATCTTCTACTACTTAGCATTATCAGTTCAACTGAGGCATCAATACTACTTAGTATTCGATTCTCTGAGCTGTTTACATTACGTAGACTATGAGAAAATTAGTAGTCACATTGGTGTTGGCGGCATGTTGTGGACCACTCGACCAGCTAGCGCTATAGTCGGGCCGCTAGTGAGCGTATCCACGCTTTGTCTGTCGATCAGAATTGAATCTAGGCCGGCCGATTCGGCTGACGAAGCTGGACGGCCGAGATCGTCTTGCGGCAGCAATGTAATGCTGCTTAATAAAAATTAGGGTCTTGTAAGTCGCGCGGCCAACTAACTTTGGGCAATCATTTAGTGGATCTGTTGGCGAGTTGGACGGGATATGATTGGCCAGAGTATTAGTGAGCCTACCGGTGTGTCTGATGACACTTTTCCGGTCGCGTCAAGGAGCGGCCAAGCTCGGTAATCCATCCGGCCAAAATGTGCGTTTTTGATCGTTTTGAGACTGATATGGGCAGCCTATGTCTAATTCCTTAAGGAATTAAGTACGTTGACCAACCAACTTTCATTTTTAATTGGAAGTGCATGTGGCCCTTGTAGCGCCCCCTAAGCTAGCAGCTGACTAATCTAAGAGATTAACTAAATAAGAGGCACTAAAATCTAAATCATTTACTTTAACAATCAATTAAGAAATCTGGTACAAAACTTAACCCAAAATTAACCCCGCTCAGAAATATATATACAAGATCTTCTCTCAAATGATACATATACAATAGTCGTTTGGTTTACAAATAGAATATACAACGTAATAAACATAACAAAAGACTCAACGCCAGAAAGCTTCCACTGCGCAACTCTGATCTGTCTCTGAAACTGAAAGTGGGAATAATTAACATTTAACTTCTAAGTAATCATAGGCAAGATTTGGAAAACAATAATGTTTTACCCAAGCATTAAAAATGACCAAGTCACTCAATAAACAAACATGTATATGGACAAACTCCTTCTTCAAACAATGTATAATATGGTTGTAAATTCCTAACCGGCAATTCACACCTAATAGCTATGGATGCCACCAAGACCATGATGACCAACTCTAAACATAAAAGCTGAATTCATGTAGATATAAATGTGAAGGAGCGTATCCTATATACCACAGGTGGAAATTCTTATTTCCCATAACAATTCATGACGACAACAAAACATTACACGTCCTTTCCAAACCATGAAAAGATTAACAGAATTTACAGAATAATCGTAATGCAATTTAAACAAAGTATGAAATGCACAACTAGACAATGCATGAGTTTATTAAACAAAGACTTCCGTAAAAGAAACAACAATGATTACAACAGAGTCAAATGCATTCCCACCTCTTTTGATGACAACCACGCCTACCTCGAGATCCACGATCCACTGGTTCGTCCGTTGAATCAAACGTTGTTAATAACAAACTGTTAATCACACAAGAACTCTAAGATTCTAGCCAAAATGGCTCACACTAGAATTATACAAATCTAAGTAATATTCCTAAGCCCATTTACGTTTATATACCCTTTTATTATCTATCTTTTGCCCATCTAAGGTTTAGTAATTCAGTTAGGTTGTTTCTCTAGTCCACTAAATAAGTCTAGCACAACTTTGTAGAAGAAGTCAATGGCTAAATCAGACCATAAGGGTCCAACACATCAAAGTATGAAAACTAAATTTAAGCCCAAGCCCACTAAACAAGCCCACTACACAAGGTCTGACCCAACTGGGTCAACTAACTGTCACTGACGGTCGAACTAACGGTCAAGGGTCAACTAACAGTCAACATCCAAGTCAAGTCAAAGTCCTGGTCAAATGGTCAAGGAACTAACTCAGTCAAGGTTCACTGAGTCAGTACTGTTTAACTAGTTAACTCAGTCAGATAGCCGAGTTAGGCAAAACATAAGAATCGATTCAGACTGAATAAGTTCAGTCAGACATGCTTAACTAAACACACCATGTTACAGGTCACTTAAGTCTAATTCTTACACCTTCATCTACCAATCTTATATTTCAACATCAATTCAAAATAAAGTAAACAAACTTCAACTTCAATTTACAAACAAAGACTATGTCTACCTGCAATTGCAGTAGCTGCAAGCTTTCACAAAGAAATACAATCTACAACTCGAATTCACCATTCTTCATGAACTGAAACTTCAGAAACCATTCACTCCATAAACTACTATAAATAAAACTAGTTTCCAAATCAGCAACACCATTCTCCTACTCACTTTCACAACACAATCCTAATCGGCAATCACAGTTATATGAACTTTAACAATATTACCACCATATGATTACATCTGCAGCTCCACTTTTTTTCGAATCACCACCATGATCCCCTTTACTCTACAACTACACTCTCACAAAGATTGACACCAATCTCATAACCCTGCAACTTCATCTCATATAACCTCAACCCCTGCAAACAATCATACAACATCAATCCTTGGCTCATTTCTTCTGTAACTTCAAATCCCTGTAACCAAACTCTTTTAGTACCAACAACTTTTAACATCACAAGGCCACCATTATAAAACCACCAGCACCACTAGCTCAACCCAATCATTTAAACTTCAACTACAATCAACCACCAACAAAACACATCTCTTCCCCTGTAACATCAACATCATCACCACCACAACTAAACTCATCTCAGCTGCACAACAGAATCACTGACAGCAACACTATATCTCAAAATCAACTACAATACAATCTCAGCCCTCATCTACAACACCCATTTATAATTATACTTCACTCCCAACTAAAATATTCAAAAGCCATTTATTCAAAACCACTAAAACAATTACAACTCTTGCAATACTAATTCATCCATCTCGATTCTTAGCTAAAAGACTAACTTATAAACTCAATAATTAAACTTGAATGAATTCTTAACTAAGTTTACTGAGAAAATAATTACCTCAATTTGGTTTCACTCCAACAGTTGATTCCAGCGGTTGAACCAACTTCTTCTTTGCTTTGACTCAGTTCAACACTCTACTCAAAACTATCACCTCCAAATCAGTTCAAATCCTAAACCCTAAATCAAAAATTGGGGAAACACAGAAACCCTAATTCCTCAATTCTTCCTCAGAGCGGCTCCAACATCTAATTAACTTCACCATGCTCCTCAATCGACTAAACCCAGTCTTCAATCATTCCTCTTACACATCAATTTCATCTCTATTGAATTTAATTTCATGAAACCCTAACTCACTGATTCAATCATCAAACAACATCACAGCTTCCATCAAACACCAAATAAGAACAAACCTATCTTCTAACTCCTCCTTATTCACCCTTAATCGAATTCTCCAATTCAATTACAGAAACCCTAGATCGATTCTCTGTGATTTACTACTTCAATCTCTAACTATCCTCTCGTAAATCACCTCTTCGTCACCAGCAGTAACACCTTGTACTTAATTTGTTCTTTCTCATCACAAGATCATCTCGACAACATCAATCGCTTTCATCAGGAACACGAGCAGAGGAGAAGAGGAGAATTGGGAGAAAGAAGAAAAAAGAATAATGAAGAAGAAGAGAAAATAACGAGTTAATCTACTCGATTGAGATAAGGACGACCCAATTGATAAAGGCACCCAAACAAAAGATATGGGCATCCATGTTGTTTACCCTTCGTATTAACCCTGAAATATCTTCTTCGTCTGGTATCCGATTGACACGTTCGAGTAGCCCATTTCGCATAACTTTTCGATATCTATCCAACGATATTAGTTTCGTATCTAAATCGTCGTTAGATTAATTTCTAATAATTAACGTTCGTGTTAAACTAATCGAGTTATTATCGACTAAATCGTCTCTTGACTAGTCTAATAGCGTTGACGAGCTTGAGGGTCTTTATAGCCCTATTAAAGCAATCTGATTGGTGGATAGGAAAGGGGGCCGGCAAGCTGCAACATGGAGCGTGGCCAGCCAGATACAAGTGGCGTCTGCTGAAGCAAATCGGTCGGCCAAGTGGCGCGGCCACGCCTCCTCTTGGCTCTCTTACTTGTAGCAGTTCCTCTTTATTTCTTGTTTTCTGATTTTTGGTAGGATCTTAGTCCTACTAGCTCCATTATGGATCAATCTCCTAGTTTGCCCAGGTTTAGTTTCGACCAATAGGGTTCGAACTATCGCGCAGGGCGTAAAAAACCCAATTTTTGCAAATTGATAAAATTAGGTTAAAGAACTGAATTTTGCAAGTTGCCGCAAAATCAATCAATTTTTGGTGACGTATTGATACAAAAATCACTAATTCAATATCAAAGGATAGCATAACTTTGCGTGCCTATGATTGAGTACTTCTACACGCATCTTAATCCCGACACTTCGGGAGATTCATGCTACTCAGCTGCGAGCGAAAATTAGTCGTCATGTGATGTCTGTATTAAGAGTTCAACTGGGGAACATGGCATAGAATAAATACTCAGAAATTTATAGAATATTTGGGATTGTTGTTGCACGCACCATTCTGGATGAATTTCATATAAAAATATTGAGTTGCTCAATACATATGTGAGTAAAGAGTCATAGGAACTCGTTACTTTTAAATGGATATGGTTCTTTGCAGAACGACGACACATTAAATACAAGGTCTTACAATTATAGCCCTGAACTAAAAACCACCATCAACAATAGTGCAAAATTATTTTATGGGATATGTGTGTTTACGTCCGTGAACTATGATTATCTCATATTGAAAAAGCAGGGGTCTAACAACCTCACCCAATATTTCGTTTCGGCAATCTGTATGGACTAACTCCAATATATTTCCAAGATAATCAACTGGACAGTCAAACTCAATCAAGGAAAATACATCCAAGAGTTATATCTTTGTTTCTCAATGTAATCAGCAAATCAAACATATAGAAATCCGAAGCCTAATTATTATGCGAAACAACTTGAACGGTACCTAAGACCAATGTTCAAGTGTCAATCAATTGATATCAACAACCAAAGGTTGGATTATCAAATTGATTGAACTACGAACAACCTGTGATATTTCAATTATATAGAAAATATAACGGAAAATAAATAACACAAACACCATAAATTTTGTTAACGAGGAAACTGTAAATGCAAAAAAAACCTTGGGACCTAGTCCAGATTGGAACACCACGCTGTATTAATCCACTACACACTCTAGCCTACTATAAAAGCAGGGGTCTAACAACCACACCCAACATTTCACTTAGCAATATGTATGGACTAACTCCAATATAATTTCAAGAGAATCAACTAGACAGTCAGACTCAATCTTAAGAAAAGCATATCAAATAGTTATATCTCTGTTTCTTCATATAATCAACAAATCAAACAGATAGAAATCCGTGAGCCTGATTAATATAAAAAACAATTTGGCGGTATCAAAAATCAATATCCAACTGTCAATCAATTCAATCAAGAACCAAAGGTTGGATTCACAATTGATTGAACTTACGCAGAACCTGTGATATTTCAATTATATAAACAACTATAATGCGGAAAACAAATAACACAGACACCAGAAGTTTTGTTAATGAGGAAACCGCAAATGCAGAAAACCCCCAGGACCTAGTCCAGATTTGAGCACCATACTGTATTAAGCCGCTACAGATACTAGCCTACTCCAAGTTAACTTAGGACTGGAATGTAGTTGAGCCCTAACCAATCTCACACCGATCAAGGTACAATTGCGTTCCTTACGTCTCTAAATCCCAACAGGACTCTACGCACTTGATTCCCTTAGCTGATCTCACCCACAACTAAGAGTTGCTATGACCCAAAGTCGAAGACTTTATAAACCCAGTCTGTCTCACATACAAAAGTCTATTGAATAGATAAATATGTCTCCCACAAATATACCTATGAGTTTTGTTCCGTCTTTTGATAAATCAAGGTGAACATGAATTAATTGATATAGCGGAATTATATTCCAGCAGAACAGCCTAGAAATATCAATCATCTCACAATAATCTTAATCGTATAGTAGCGAAACAAGATATTGTGAAATCACAAACGATGAGACAAAGATGTTTGTGACTACTTTTTATCTTGCCTATCGGAGATTAAATGTCGAGCAAATCTTAGAGAAGATAGTTCTCAATCACGATAAAAAACAACAAGATCAGAACATGCAACTACAAAGAAAATAGTTGGTTCTGGCATCACAATCCCAATAAAGTCTTCAAGTCGTTAACCTACTGAGTTTTAGAAAAACCTAAGGTTAACGGAGAATCGACTCTAGTCGCAACTAGTATCACACATGAGGTGTGGGGATTAGGTTTACCAGTTGCTAGAGTTCTCCCTTATATAGTCTTCAAATCAGGGTTTGCAATCAATATTACCTTGGTAACAAAGCATTTAATATTCATCGTTAGATGAAAAACTAATTTGACTCAAGCTAATATCTTTCAACCGTTAGATCAAACTTAGGTTGTTACACACAAATGAAAAGTGACTTCATTTGGATATGAGTAACCGTACCTAAACGTGTGCACCTTTGTTGGCTCAACAATAGTTAACCGAAGTTTTCCATATGAACACTTTCATATCAACCTTATTCATCTTAACCATAACTAGTTCGAATAACTCAAATGAAACTAGTTCTAGAGTTGTTCAATTATTTATATTCTCATAGAAGTATACAAGACACAATTGAATCAAAATCGATTTTGATTCACTCAAATCAATTCATGAACATTATAGCCACGGTATGCAAAAGATTGCATTCCTAATTATATAAATGTATTAGTTCATGAACAAACCAATTTTAGAACATAACCCACTCAAGTATGCAAACATGTACGCATACATAAGTAGCCGGTCTAAGTTTGGGTTCGCTAGTACGCGAACGGGTACGCATACCACCAAACTCAGTAAAGTCCCGGAACTTGAACCTCACGCCAGTACGCGTACCGGTATGCGTACATAGTTCCCGGACCTCTACTAAACCAATCAGTACGCATACAGGTATGCATACCATGGTTCCCAGACTTGGAATAACTTGCAACAATTAACATATAAGTACGCATACTGTGATATATCCAATCAAGGTTATTTGTTCTAAACTCCAATTTCAATTATTGAAACATTCTCGGAAGACGACAATAGCTGTCTCACACAAACTATTAGCGTCAAAGCAATTTCAAGTGATTGAATGATCAATACAAAACATTCCGAGTTACATCAAATGACTATCTCACACAAATCATGTAAGATGTTACCAGGTGATTTTCACATGATCATCTTTTGACTTTCGTTAAGAATATACGATGAACTTGGTTAAAGCGAAAGTTTACCAACACATATTTCGAGAAATATGTAAGCGAGTTAAACTCAGCTCGAAATATCAAATGTGTATAATCAAAGTCTATGTAGCTATACGACTTTTGTCTCAAATAGAAGATAGAGTAGATAGACTTTTGAGTGATATATAAGTTCAAGTCTCCAAATACCTTTTGTTGATGAAGTTCCACAAGCTCCCCTTAGTAGTTCTTCATCTTCAATCGATGAACGTCGTGAAGTCTAATGCTCAACTACACTTTCTATCATAATCCGAGACATAGCTATAAGTAGACTAGAAATCAAGAATTATAGTTTTGAGAACTTAACTTGACAACAATCTTGAGATAGCAACACATGCGAGTTCGAACGAGCAATGCTCTAACACCTACTACAAGTTAACTTCGGACGAAATGTAGCTGAGCCCTAACCAATCTCATACTGATCAAGGTATAGTTGCGCTCCTTACGTCTCTGAATCCCACCAGGATTCCACGCACTTGATTCCCTTAGCTGATCTCACCCACAACTAAGAGTTTCTACGACCCAAAGTCGAAAACTTGATAAACCAATCTGTCTCACACAGAAAAGTCTATTGTATAGATGAATATTCCTCCCACAGATAAACCTACGAGTTTTGTTCCGTATTTGATAAATCAAGGTGAACATGAACCAATTTATACACCGGACTTATATTCCCGAAGAAAAACCTAGTAATATCAATCACCTCACAATAACTTAACTGTATGGTAGCGGAACAAGATAGTGTGGAATAACAAAGAATGAGACGAAGAGATTTGTGATTACTTTTTATCTTACCTATTGGAGATTAAATCTCGAGCAAATATTAGAGAAGATAATACTCAATACGATAGAACAAAGTAAGATCAGAACACGCAACTACGGAGAAAATAGTTGGGTCTGGCTTCAGAATCCCAATGAAGTATTTAAGTCGTTAACCTATAATGGTTTTGGACTAACTCCAGTATAATTCCAAGAGAATCAACTAGACAGTCAGACTCAATCAAGGAAAATATATCCAAGAGTTATATATTTGTTTCTCAATGTAATCAACAAATCAAATAGATAGAAATCCGCGAGCTTGATTATTATGAGAAACAACTTGAACGGTACCAAAGACTAATGTTCAAGTGTCAATCAATTTCAATCAACAACCAAAGGTTGGATATACCTATTGATTGAACTACGCACAACCTGTGATATTTCAATTATATAGAAAATATAATGCGGAAAAGAAATAACACAGATACCAGAAGTTTTGTTAACGAGGAAACCGCAAATGCAGAAAACCCCCGGGACCTAGTCCAGATTTGAAAACCACAATGTATTAAGAAGCTACAGACTCTAGCCTAATACAAGTTAACTATGGACTGGAATGTAGTTGAGCCATAACCAATCTCACACTGATGAAGGTACAGTCGCGTCCTTACGCCTCTGAATCCCAACATGACTTTACACACTTGATTCCCTTAGATGATCTCACGCACAACTAAGAGTTGCTACGACCCAAAGTTGAAGACTTGATAAACAAATCTATCTCACACAGAAAAGTCTATTCTGATAGATAAATTTGTCTCCCACAGATCACTCTATTGGTGATGCATAGATACTGGACCGGATCCGAATCCACCAGATCACTCTAATATTATTCTCTTTCTCTCTTTATCACTACTTTTTCAATTTTCGGAATTTTTATTTATTTCTCCTATAAAGTCCAAGGCCTAGAAAGTCTTTTACCTTTTTTTTTTTTTTTGGGTTTTTCTTTCTCTATTTTGTATTTTTATATTATATTTGAAGCATTCTTTCTGCATCATGTGGAAATTAGTACTCCACCACAGCCGAAGAGTGGCCTCTTTGTGGGTTTAAACAAAGGACACATTGTCACAACAAAGGAGTTGGCACCACGTCCATCTGCTAGAAAAGGAGTAAGTATTCAAACCCATCTAACATTGCTGTAATCATAATGCTTATATAAATTTTTTTTCGTTATCTATTGATTGAATATGCAAGTGGGTTGTTGTTGGATTAAACATGATTTTACTGCTTCCGATTGTAATTGTCCCAATAACAGCCTGTATGTGAATAATTTTGAAAGCCTTTGAGTTGAAATACTGATAAGTATCTTGGTTTGCTTTACAGAAAACTAGTAAAAGAGTTCTATTCGTCAGGAGTTTGATCAGGGAAGTTGCTAGATTTGCTCCATATGAAAAGAGGATTACTGAACTTCTCAAGGTTGGGAAAGATAAGCGTGCTTTGAAAGTTGCAAAGAGAAAGCTCGGTACACACAAGAGGGCAAAGAAGAAGAGAGAGGAGATGTCCAATGTTCTCCGTAAGATGAGGTCTGCTAGTGATGCAGAGAAGATAAAGTAAACAACGCAATAGTTGTATTCGAAATTCAGCAGTAGTAGTTACCAGTGTTACCTGCTCAAGACTGTTTTAACTTTTTATTCCTGCTCTTTTGGATTTGAATATTGAAACTCTCCCTTCATTTTTATGAATCATAGAGATACGTTTGTTCATTTTCCATGTCTTGTAATATTCTTACTGTCAGTTGCGTGTTAGCAGTTCCAGTTTGGGCATATCTACAACTGGAACCTATTACGTAGCTTAATCCATTTCAGGAGTTCTATAGCCTTCAAAAATGCTGGAATAACTGCTAGTTGTAGCAGACTCATTGAATTCTCCCGAAGTCGAGGATCATTGGTGTAGTTAAAGAATTATGTCTATGCTTCCCTTAGTTTGCATTTGCATTTGACAGGAGTTTCAATATCTTATGCACTGTTATTTCTGATATCATACGAACTGTTGTAGAAGGTAGAGAAACTGCCAAGTTTTTCAGGTACACCAGAAAAAATTTACTGCTTCTAACCGGAGGTCAGAGTGGTCAGTGGTACAAGAGTCCAATAAATTTGACCTTCTAATAGGGGAACCAATTTACTGGGGGAGTATCAAGTTTCATATAAAACAAAAACATTTTGTTCCTTTGAAACAGTACCTCCGTCAGTCAAATTGGTACTCCTATTATCAGTCATGGTAAAATTAATATGTGTGCAGAAACAACCGTACCACGTGGCAAAGCATAACACATATCAAATGAAGCTGTAACACGTGGCACAGTAATTAAAATTGCCGCAGGACAGGATTTTCCGAGTCAAAATGAAGAGAAATCAATTCAACGAGTCATTTATCGGTCTCTGTTTCCCCCATTCCCGCAGAGGCTTCAACCTGGTGAAGAAGAAGAAGCGGCAACAGTTTATTCTCTCTCTTTAAAGCTTCTTCTTCACAGAGACTGAGAGGGAGAGAGAGACACACACGCCATTGTTTTCTCTGTAAGAGCTTGAAGAAACCAGTACTTAGTAAGTTATCTCTCTCATTCTCACTCTCTGTTTAAGTCTAGGGTTTATACTATTTGTGGGTTTCTGAGTAAAGGGTGTCTTCGTTTTCTTTTGTATGTCAAGTATCGTTATTGTCTTTGATTTCTAGGGTTTATTGTTATCTGAAAGGGGGTTTGGTTACTGTTCTTGGGGTTTATTGTGTGTTTTTGTTAATGGGTTTATTGTGTTCTTTTGATGATGGGTTTGATTTTTGTTGTTGTTGTTATGATGCTAATCTGGTGAACTTAGGGTTTTAATTTCTACTCTATTAGATTGCTGGTTGTGGGTTTGGGTTTAACTAGGGTTTTTTCCGTTCATTCATTCTTCCAACTGTTACTGAGAAGAATCTAATTCAATTTTTTAATGTAATGTAAATCTTCCAAATGGATGATGCTTGCTTGCTTAGGTATACACAAACATTTCAGGAAAGCAAATTTGAAAGTCGGGTGTAACAGAAATATGACACTGATGCTCCAACGTATTCCCCTGAATTAGAATTCTTGATTATAGGTCTAATTCTTTGTGTAAATGATTAATTTGAGACCCGAAAGATGCAAAGCAGAAAAATTAGTCTTAAGATTGTGGGAACTATTTTAGATTTGTGAAATTAGCATTTTGACTGTTCAAAATCCTTGTTTTTCTTGCTTAATTAAAATTCTTGTTGCGGAAACTTGATTTTGTGTTGGAAACCATGGGACCTCATCTGTGTCTACCATTGAGAATGGTGGGTACACACTGGTGCAACCATGTATGTAGGTTCTTATCACCGGTAATTCTCATGACTTATAAGAAAAATTAGAGATTGATTGACATGCTGTGATGAAACAAGATAGTGTAAGCTGGAATGGATCCTCGACGGTGAATGGATTCAAGATAGTGTTTGTTGTGGTCAAGCATGATTTTGATTTCTTAAGATGGAAATAGGTTTTCTGTTTTGATTTCTTATGTGTGAATTGATCATAATACATAAAAAATCATTGAATGCTCTTCTAGATTAGACCACAGTGTACATGTATCAAAACAATTATTGTTCTGAAACATTTTGGGTGAAAATTAAGAAAGGGAAACTTGAATGATCTTCTCTGTGTTTGTTGATGTTGGCTTACCACTTCTATCAAAGGGACAAAACTCTTGTCAAGAGATTCCAGTTCCAAGCATTTGAGCTGTCCTATCTGTTTTAAGCATCTGCATTTTTTGGGGGACACATTTTGTTCCTGTTTTTATTATGATGGTGTGTTTTTATGGGTTTGCTTATGGCTAACACTGTGTTTTTTGTCTCAGATTTGAATTCTAGGTGGTTCGCTTTCTTCTACTATTTGGAAGTTTGCTTCATTTTCGCAGGTGAAGTCTGGATTTCTCATTGTATTTGGTCCTTTGTTCGAGGCGTAACTTTTTCTGCTATCAATTTACACCTCTGCTTTCTCTTCTTCCCTTGTGTTATTCATTTGTGGATAAGCGGATAAGTTTTTATTTGTTCACAAGTGCAACTCTCTGGTTATTGATATCTTTTGGGAATGTTGCACAGTGTGCTGTCATTGTTTTGCATGTGGAAACTATTTTGAAGGACGAGAAAGATGGAGTGCAACAAAGAAGAGGCCATCAGAGCCAAGGAGATTGCAGAAAAGAAGATGCAAGACAATGACTTTGTGGGAGCAAGGAAAACTGCCGTTAAGGCCCAACAACTATACCCTGGTTTAGAAAATATCTCCAAGATTCTAATTATATGTGATGTACACTGTTCTGCGGAGACCAGAGTAGGGTCTGAAAAAGACTGGTACAGTATCCTTCAGGTTGATCGAACAGCAGATGGGGCATCAATTAATAAGCAGTACAGAAAGCTTGCTCTCTTACTTCATCCTGACAAGAACACGTTTCCTGGTTCAGAAGGTGCATTTAAATTGATTGGTGAAGCTCAGACGTTGCTTATTGACCCCGCACAAAGGAAAATATATGATCTGAAATGTAATGCAGCACTGAAGCAGGCTAAAGCAAAGGCAGCTCGTAATAGAAATGCAAGAGAAGAACCTGGGGTACATCCCCATCCTGGGAATACTCAACAGAGTAATCAGAAAGTACAGCAACAACAACAACAGCAGCAAGTACAGCAACAACAACAACAACAGCAGCAGAAAGTACAGCAGCAACAACAACAAAAGCAGCAAGTACAGCAACAACAACAACAGCAGCAGCAACAGGAAAAGACCCAACCCGAGGTTTTTAATGGACGATATTCATTCTGGACGCTATGCCCTTTTTGCAATGTAAGGTACGAATATCAGATACAATATTTGGACAAAGGTCTGCGTTGTCCAAATTGCGGGAAAGTCTTTATCGGACATGAAGTGGGTCCTCAAGGGATGGCATCCGGAGATAAAGAGTCGTTTGCTCAAAAGAAAGAAGATCCATGCCAGGATAGTAAAAAAATAGGGTCTGACAAGGAATCCACTATGAAGGTTGGTGGTGTCTCTGAAGCAAAGGGAGGGAATCCGCGAACATGGGCAAAGGAGATGTAAACAAAGCAAATGGGATGGCGACAGAAAATGGATCCACTATGAAAGTTGGTGGTGATTCTGAAGCAAAAGGAGGAAGCCGCGAACTTGCGCAAAGGTGATGTAAACAAAGCAAATGGGATGGCTACAGAAAATGGATCTTCCGGGAATGGGACCAGGAAGAGGGAAAGCAAGTCAACGGACAACTGCAGGTCCCAGAAGAAATCAAGGGTGACCGAACCTCCTAATGCTGCTCAAGGTCAGACTGAAGCAACTATAGCTTCTAAAACTAATGAGGCACGTGTTTCCTCGGCTGATCTCAAAGAAAATAAGGTGGAGAGACATAAAGGATTGGCCCCAGATGAAAAAAGTTCCCCACATGGAAAAAGTTCTCTTGACGGAAAGGATAGAGCTGGTGAATGTAACAGTAGGAAAGAAGATGCTGTTGAAGTAGATAAAGTCCCTTTAGCTGGTTATTATGATTTCAACAAGGATAAAAGCTTTGCAGCTGGTCAGATATGGGCCATTTATGATCATTTTGATGGCATGCCTAGATTCTATGCTCGGATCAGGCAAGTTTTCTCATCTGATTTTAAGGTGAGGATGGCTTTATTAGAGGCTGATTCTGATGATCAATATGTGATTGATTGGATGACTGAGGACTTGCCTGTTGCTTGTGGTAAGTTCAAACACTCCAAGAATGAATACACCGAGGATCCTAGTAAGTTCTCTCATAGGGTTGAGTGGGAAAAAATCCTTGGTAGATGTCCGTACATGATATATCCCAGAAAAGGTGAAACTTGGGCACTCTACAAGAATTGGGACATTAAATGGAGCTCTGATCCAGACAACCACAGAAATTATGAGTATGAATTTGTAGAAGTCCATTCAGATTATAGCGAGGAATCGGGCATTAAGATAGCATATCTAGTTAAGATCAAGGGCTTCGTAAGCCTGTTTAGGCCAACCATAGCCAATGGAAAGATTCGTTTGCACATACCACCAAATGAAATTCTCAGGTTTTCACATAGGGTTCCTTCTTATAGGATGAGTGGCGAAGAACGAGAAGATGTTTTGAAGGCTATTTTGAACTTGATCCTGCCTCTGCCTAGTGACATTGAGAAGATTTCTGATCCTACACAAGTGGAAGTAAATATTGGAAGTGAAGACACTGACTCTAATGGTTTACTTAATTCTCCGCGGATGGGAGGACTAGTAAGCCACAGGAGAGCACAGACCCTGATGAAAATGCTGGGCAACCTATTCAGAAGAATCCTATTGGTTCAGATCCGGTGAATAATCCTGATGGCTTTGATACAGTGGGCAGTGTTGGAAACCAAGATCCACTTCACCATCGCCTGTGGACCCCATTATGCCCAATCCAGAAGCAATGTACTACAACTTCGAGAAAGACAAACTTCCTCAAAAATTTGTGCGTGGTCAAATATGGGCTATGTATTGCGACTTAGATGGACTGCCTAAGTTTTATGCTCACATAAAAAAAGTTGAACTGTCCCCGAGTTTCAAATTGCAGATAAGATGGCTCGAGTCGTGCAGTCTACCAAAGGGTGCTACTAAATGGCTTGACAAACAAATTCCCATTTGTTGTGGGACATTTACACATGGTTCGAAGGCAGAATTTGATGAAACTGCGTCTTTCTCTCATATGTCAAGACCAGTTACATTTAGCAAGTCTAGCAAGTTCGAAATCAACCCAAGGAAAGGGGAGGTGTGGGCGTTATACAAGAACTTTAATCCTAAATTATCGCATTCTGATCTGGATAAATGTGAATATGAGATTGTGGAAGTCCGCGAAGTGAAACCTCAGCTGATACAAGTGTTGGTTTTGGAGCAGAACTGCGAGACTGTTCATTTGGAACTATTTTCAAGAGTAAAAGAAATGGGCAGGAAATCACTATGGAAATACCAGCAGTTGATCTACTTAGATTCTCTTACCAAATTCCTGCTTTCCAGCTTACGAACAAAGTACATGAAAAGCTGCAGGGATGTTGGGAGCTTGATCCCAAAGCATTGCCAGAGTCTTACATTTTGGACAGGACAGCAAGTGTAAGTTATTTTTCATTCCAACAAACAACTTTACTGTCATTTTCAAATTGTGATTACATTAAGTACGTCAACAGTGCGTGTCTGATATTTTGATTGGGTCTGGAATTATACAGGGAAGTGGCAGTAAAGATCAATGAAAAGGTATTCTCGTATGATCCGCCTCTTGAGTACTTCTCTTAAGGAGTTGATTTCGTCTTCTTATTTCGTGGAGCTTCTACAAGTTGAAGTTGACATTTTGCCACCGTGGAGTAAGTGCTTGTGCATTTTTCTGGATTGAAATGGAATGCCTGTCCATTTGACTGAAACTTGTGATGTTCAAGGATATTTTTGTATATATAATAGACCCTCGCATCAATTTTTTTTTGGAATGGAATTACTTGAGCATGAGATGGAATTACTCTCTTTTTGTTTAACCACTATCAGAATTTTGTAATCATCATACCCATTAAACAAGTACACAAAATTACACTTTTTTCTTCTGTCATTTTTCTTTCAGTTGTGAAATTATTTCTTTCTTGAATTTCCAATCTGGGTTCCTTTTACCAGTAACTGATTGTTATCTTGTTTGTACTGCTGTATCCCCCTTTAAGTACCCTTGCTTTGTTATCATGGTTCCGTAATAAGGGGGCAAGTTATTGGTAACAGTCACTGCTGAATCCTTTGTCAATGTTTTAGTATCACTAGCTTTCTTGCACTTCTGCTGTTCAGTAAAAAGGGGGGCAATTTATGGCGACCGTCGCTGCTTTATGAGAGCCAAAAGCAGTCTAGAATAGTATGAGAATGGCCACTCTCCCTTTACATCTAGTAGTTTGCATTGGGTTGTTGTGCAGTTGACAATTGTTGAGTTCATTAGGAAATGATCAGTTTCGAATACGCGAAGACATCAATACCTGATGAACTGTTATCAGGTTTGAATTGCATTTCTGTTAGAAGGAGTAAAAAAAGAACTATGGGAAGGGGAAGACTTTCTCTGCGAGAAATATCAGAGCCAGGTTTCGATCCTGGGACCTGTGGGTTATGGGCCCACCACGCTTCCGCTGCGCCACTCTGATTTGTTGATCGATGTACAAAATTTTCAAAACAAATATATGGATGGCTCTTTGTTAAAAATGGAAGAACACCAATCTTGCTGAATCAGAAATTCAACAGCTAGAGTTACAATGAGGGCCCACCAGATCAAAATCAATCGGAAACTTAAAATTAAGAAATTGTGAAAGGTCCCTATATAATATCTAGGGTTTTCCTTAAATTCCCCAATTTTTCTTCTGCTTCATCCTATTCCTCTTCTTCTACAAGATTAAAAATTTCTTCAAAA
>JAJJWW010015465.1:0-40965 GCA_023531295.1 Papaver armeniacum
TTTCCACTAGATGTGCATCCAGTCATCACAAATTCTACTCTGTCTTAGTTTGTGCAGCTATGAGCCATATCTTTGTGGGCAGCGAGAGAGACTGGGATTGCAATGGCGAGAAAATAGGGGAGATACGATGGTTCAAGAGGAGGAAGCTGTGAATGTTGGTGGTGTGTCTTTGGTCGAGTTTGCCGAGCTTTATGGCCGAGTTTATGACAACAAGGAAGTACTGGGCCAGTGCTATGTTCAATTTAATCACCATGAATATGTAGGGGATGAAGGAGGTATATATGGCGGTTGTTAAGATGTCGAGACGAGGAACGATACATCCGTGGTTCGATCGGTCACGATCCCCGGACGTGAGAAGAGAGAATGAAACTGATAGCCAATGGTGCTGATGATGGTGGCATGTTTGATTGATAATGAGAACGGCTGTACAGGCAGTAAGAAGAAGAGATATTGCTCTTGGTAATTGGAAGTAAATGGTGAAAGGTTGTAGTAGATGTCAATAAGGCAAGAAATACAGAGTATGCTGCTGCTTAACTATAAAGGAGGTTCAAATAGGTTCGAACTCGAAGAGTGGGATGGAATGAGTCATTTTGCTTCAGTGTAATGGACTCAAATTGAGTTCGGGTTCCGATGGTATGTGGTGCAAGTTTGAGAAGAGAAACAAGCTGTTGATGTCCAATTTGTATGTGATTATGAAGTTGTTGCTTGAATGTGCAGCAGTCTGGTAGAGTTTAAGTACTAAAACTCAATGGAGAAGAGGCCCGGATGTATAAATAGACACTGATAAGACTGAATACAAGACAGAATAGATTGTAGCTCGAGCAGTGGTGGTTCAGGCCAAGTACTATGCAGTGATTAACCCAAGTTCAAGGCTCAGTACAGGGGTCGACGGTTGTGTCTGGCAATGGATAGGAGATAATTTAGAAGCCAATAGGGTGAGTTAACTTGGGAACCAATTTATCTCCTTTTTGGAAGGAGTTTTGGGAGTTCAATGGCTGAGATTGAAGGCTTATAAGGTTTGTGTATGTTTGGGATTATTGGGTGTTGATCAGATACGACTTTGCAGGAGAAGAAAGCTATATAAGGAGGCGTATAATACAAAGAAAACCGACCTCTTTTCCACTAGACCTGTGCCTATAGCTGCTCGACAAAAGTTCTGAAAGATAAAGCTTCATCCTCAGTTCGCGCAACCTGAACCTGTTTTCTACAACTTGTAGTTCATAGTGGTTTGCTTTCGAGTTTATTTTAGCTTTGAAACCTTATTTGCCTTGAACTTATTATTGTGCTTAAACCATGAATATGAGTAGCTAATAAACCTTATTGATTGGGGAGGATTTCAAAACTCCGAGCATGTTTTATTGATCAATTCAAGAAAGTTATTCTTTCATAAAAATTCTTTTGTTGATTATCTTTTACCGTTTATATGACCATGAGATGTATGCTTGGAATCTAAGTGCGCAATTAGGTAACTTGTTTGCAACTCTAATGCTAGTATTGAGAGGTTTGATCCGTAATTGTTAGAGTAATCTTTACATAAGTAGAGGTGCACTATTTGTTACAAAGGGATTTTGTATGCAATAATGTGTAAAAGATAACCCTAGGTTAATGTGTCGAACTTACGATCATGTGACTAGGAACAACTTGATTCATAAATCTTAATGCAATTATTTGAATTACACCTAAAGAGATTATTTTGGGTGGTTCACTTAATTAGAATCTGCTAGAGAACTTATTCTATGCGGTGATTTTTGGAGTCTAAAAGATTAGTTGAACTTGTAACTTGTCGTAAAGTTGTTAACAATTGAAATTTATTGAAAGTGGAACTTGTATGATTAATAATATCTTGTTTGGTAGTGGTGAATGAATCTCTAGTCAATTTCATCTCATAAATTGAATTACAAACTTTGCAACTTTTAGAATTTGTGTCTTTCAACAACATCAATTTGTTACAAGTAATAACTTAAAACTCAAACCTCCCTGTGGACTTGAACACGACTTGCATCACTAACTCTTTATAGAATAGAGTAGCATAAGGGAATTATTATTGATAGGTTGAAAACCACATCATAAACTCGGCTCGAAATAGCAAATATGTATGTATGAAAACTATCATACTTATACGACTATTGTCTCAAGAGTAGGAGATAGAATAGACTTTTGAGTGACAGATAAGTTCAAGTCTCCACATACCTTTTTGTCGGATGAAGTTCAACTAGTTCCTCGAGTAGTTCTTTGTCTTCGTAAGATGATCGCCATGGAGCCTAGAGCTCAACTACACTTAATTATCTTAGACCGAGACTTAGTCATAAGTAAACTAGAAATCAAGACATATAGTTTTGATCACTAATATTGACAAACATGCTTGAGATAGCAACGCATGCGGTTCGACCGAGCAGTGCTCTAACAATCTCCCCATTTGTTAATTTTAGTGACAAAACTATCAATACATATGGATTACACAATAGATAAAACTTTGTAGCTTCTCGTCCACATGCTTGATCTCCTTGGTGCTTCAACATTACTAGAAAACTTCGTCTTTTCCAAGTACTCCCATGATTGCATAGATGTTCAATTCAGCATCATAGTTGTTGAAGTCGCGTAGCCATAACAATGAGAAAAAAAAAAGCTCTCGATCATTGTTATACAGTGTCATAGTATTATTACACAGCATCAAAGTTCTCATATCATAACTTCGACAACAATACTATGGTGATATGTATTACTCCCCCTTAGTCAATACTTCGTCTAAACACGAAAACCACTCCCCCTTACATAATGATCTGAAAACCATATGTATTTGCAGTGTGATCAACTACATATTAATTCTCCTCCTTTTTGTCAATAAAATTGGCAAAGGCGCGAAAACGAGATCCTAATGAAATTTCCATGGAGACACTTCAAGACCAAAGAAAAGTACATATCAACTTTGTTTAGATGAAATCATAAAGCCGAAGCTAAATGCAGTCATCACGGATTTTATAAAGATACAAGATAACTCCTCAAATTTTCCACGGCCGCACTCCCCACAAAGATATGGCAATTAAGCACAAGTTCAAAAGAACTCTCCACCATTTGATGTCATTCCCGAAAGAACAACAAGAGCGACCTTACTTTTACGAGAAAAGAAGGATTTCTTTGGACACTAAAAACCACAAAATGATTTTGTATCCATAATTCTCAACTAAACTAACCACAAGAGAACCCACAATTAATTTAATAGGAATACACAACCAAAATAACCACAAACGAATCTATGATTAGTATAGTTGGAAATGCTCACACAAGAAGACTTATGGAGCCGCACAGTATATACATAGAATATGGATCAGGGAAGATTAATACTGCGGAATATACAAGGATTCATTCTATTTTAACTTTTGTTTGTCAAAAGTTCATCGATCTTGTATCAATACATGCATATCGACATATAACCGAGATAACTTTTGACATCGTATGGGACAATAATAGTTCACGGACACAAACACACATATCCCATAACACATTGCAATATATAAAACCATAAAGATTAATACTGCAAAAATCATCTTCCAAACAAACTTTTTAGAATTTAAACAAATAAACCTAAAAACATGAAGATGAAAACGTTGGACATAGCTTTGTATACTCACAATAATGGCTATTCCAAACCCTAGTTATCCTTCTTAAACAAAAACAAGAATAAAATTCTTTTAAGAAGTTTTGCTAGACATTAAGATCTTTGAAAAATTCCTTGTCTTCCCCGAACTCCTTGTCGTCAACAGCCATTGGAACATATGGTTCATGGAGGAAGGATTCAATACCAATAAACCTTCTTGGCTGATTATGTCGAACCATGGCTTTCTGAATTTCCAATGATCTTAAAACGCAAGCCTTTATTTGCCGAATCTCTTTTCTTGCCAGCTTCAACTCTTCAAGAACATCAGAAAACTTCTGAGAGTTTGAAGGAACAACTCTTGGCTTCCTCACATTCCTTCTTTTTCTTTTTAAAGTTGGAGGCAATTGATATTTATCTTTTTCCTTAGTGATTGATGGCTTAACAATCATGTTGATATCTTTCCCATCAGAAGACACGATGCTTGGAGTATCCATGAAAGCAAAGTTTTGTGAGAGGAGTTCACAATCAAACCTCAACAAGCAGTCTTAAGGTATAAAGAGTATCAGAGAAGTAAAAAGGAATGTGGGGTTTCGAAACCTTTAAACATGTTTGTGTACGTACAACTCTCAACCCTATAAAGAGTGGAATTGTCGCAAATAACCCTCTTCTTTTGGCAAAGAAGTCCTTTCCAATATCAACAGTGATATGAAGGAAATCCAAAAACCAAACAACACAAAGCTAGAAAATATTTTTTTTTATTATTATTTTTAAAGCCTGAGGTGTGCAAGATCTTGTCTCTTTTGAACAGGCACATGAGACAAGATGCACAAAGACAACATAATTAAATTGTGATGTGGTGAACAACAATCTGTCCACTATGACCCTTTTGGACGGAATTTATGGAACCTTGCCTTTCCGTATGTTTAGACCATGTTTTCTTCTCTAATGTCCTTTATTTTTATTTGGAAACTAATTTCCTTGAGGAAGATAAGATCTTACATACCTTAGCTGTTTTCTACGCTAGTTTAAGCTTGGTAGCTAGACGATCTACTCTTCGTTGAAGTTTGTTGACATATCTCATCTTGTGTTTATATTTGAAACACTTTGAAAACTCATGACCTTTGAGAGAACAATAGGAGCATGTCAACGTATAAGATGGTTCAGGTGCCCGAGATGAGCAAGCTTCTAGGCACATAGTTGATCCTGAAACATTAAACATAGAGTTTCCAATAGAAGGTCAATTGATTCTTCCATCTTGATTGGGCTCTCTTCTAAAAGATTATCAAGATTGATGTATGTATTGACACAATTATATAAATCAATATTTTCACATAGAAGAGCAACACTTGATTTTTTGTCTTCATTAGAATCATAATTGTCAGACATCTCATCAATTGTCGCAGCAAGACCTTTGTTCCTAGTGTATTTTCTACGATTTGGGAACTCGTTTGCAAAATGACCAAATCCCTTACACTTAAAGCACCGAGGCATATCCTCGTCATCGCTTATGTCCCCTTGTTTTTAGGAGGAATACGATTATGAGGTTTGATCGATGCTTTAGGCTTATCTCTCTGGAGAACCGTTTACTTCTCTTCAACGAAGATCTCTAAACTGTCTTGTGATCATCGTGACTGATTTGTCTAAGATCTTCATCTCGATGAATCGGTCTCGTGAGTGATCGTCAGAGATATACACATTTTTACTTTTATCAAGTAATTGAATTTGTGTCTTTTAGTGCTTTGAAAGCAACATCCTTAGATTTGGATGAATGCTCGTGATCAAAGATCTTAAGCTTCCCAACCCGTATTTCTCGGAAAGATTATCAAGGTTATTTCCCTAAACGATGGCATGCTTCTTAGAATCGTATCTAGATGGCAAACGATCCGAGAATTTTCATCACAATGTACTTTTCAGGAATAGTCTTACCCAATGAAAAAGATGCATTAACAATTTCATACAATTTGTGATTAAACTCATAAAATGAATCTTCATCTGCCATATGAAGGTTTTCCCAATCGGAATTAAGGTTTTGAAGCCTAGATTCCTTTTCACTGGTATTACATTCGAATACGGTTTCTAAGATATCCCACGCATCTTTAGACCTAGTGCAATTTGACACATGGTGCTGAAGATTTGGGGTAATGGCATGTATGATGGCATTCAAACCGTCGGAATTTTCCTTTGCATCAAGTATCTTGGCAGGACTGTATTGACAAATTTTCTTGGGAACGTTTACATTTCCTACTGCCATAACGGGAGCATCATAGCCATTAACTACATATACCCATGATTGAAAATCACGTGCTTGAAGAAAAGCTCGCATAGCAATATTCCACCATAAGTAGTTAGAGCCATCGAAGACTGGTGGTACGTTAATATTCCACCAAATTTTCTTAAACGTGTTTGCCTGCTCTGATACGAATTGAAAAAACGGGGGTACAACAACCTCACCCAATATTTCGATTAGCAACTCAGATGGACTAACTCTAATATACTTTTAAGAGAATCAACTAGAGTAATGGACACAATCTTAATAAAAAGTATATCAAGGAGTTAATATCTCTATCTCTCGATTTGATCTTTACTCAAGCAAATGGAAATCTGCGAGTCTTTATCAAATACTAGAGAGATAAACTTGGATGGTACTAAAGACCAATATCCAAGTGTCAATCATGTAAAATCAACAACCAAAGGTTGGATATTCTAATTGATTGATCTTAACGCACAACCCGTGATATTTCAATTATATAACGAAATATTGCGGAATTGTAAATAATACGTATACTTAAGTTTTGTTAACGAGGAAACCGCAAATGCGGAAAACCCGGGACCTAGTCCAGATTGAACACCACAATTCAGATACGCCACAGACACCCAGTCTGTCCCTGGGACCGTAGTTGAACCTAATCAATCTCACACCGATTCAAGGTACGGTTGCGCTCCTTACGTCTCTCGATCCAAAGCCAGAATACTACGCACTTGATTCCCTTAGCTGATCTCACCCACAACTAAGAGTTTCTACGACCCAAAGTCGAAGACTTCAATACATAAATCTGTATCACACAGAAAAGTCTACAATAATAGATAAATATGTCTCCCAAGAGATAAACCTATGAGTTTTTTTCCGTCTTTTGATAAATCAAGGTGAATCCGAACTAATTGATAACCTGCATTTATATTCCCGAAGAATGTAACTTAGAATTATCAATCACCTCACAATAATCTAAATCGTATGGTAGCTAAACTAGATATTGCGGAATCACAAACGATGACACAAAGATGTTTGTGATTTCTTTTTATCTTGCCCTATCGGAGATATAATCTCAAGTCAATTATTCAATTGAACTCGTACGATAGAAAATGACAAGATCGATCGCTTAACTATAGAAAAGTAGTTTTGCCTCGCTTCACAATCCCAATGAAGTCTTTCAACTGCGTTAACCTACAGGGTCTCGAGAAGAAACCTAAGGTTAAAGGAGAATCGACTCTAGAAAAACCGACTAGTATCACACAGGAGGTGTGGGGATTAGCCCCTTATATAGTATTCAAATCAGGGTTTGCAATCTAAGTTACCTTTGTAACAAAGCATTCAATATTCACCGTTAGATGAAAAACCTGATTCAACCAAGCTAATATCTTTCAACCATTAGATCGAAACTTAGCTTGTCACACACAAATGAAATGTATTCATTTAGGTTTGAGTAACCGTACCTAAACGTGTACACTTAGTTAGTTCACAAATAGTTAACCAATGGTTTGCCATATGAGTACTTTCATATTAATCGTATTCATTTTTCTCATAACTACTTCAAATGACTCATAAGAACTAGTTCAAGAGTTTTTCAATTGGTTAGGTCTTTATTCATGACACAATTGAAGGAAAATAGGTTTGATCCACTTTAATCAATTCATGAACAATATAGCCATGGTTTTCAAAGATTGCATTCTTTATAATTTGTTGTTTTAAGCTCATGAACTACCGATTTGAGAAATAACCATCTTGGGTACGCACGGGTATGCGTACTTTAGCTACCGATTTTGAGTTTACAAACTCAACAGAAATTCTGGCTCGAAAACTTCCGTGGGTACGTACGGGTATGCGTAACTAAGGTGACTGGTTTACTAGTTTGCAAACTTACAAACTCAAAGAGAAATTTTCGGGTATGAAAACTTCCGCACGGTACGGGTACGAATGCAACCTACTCCCTTTTTACTCAATACAAGCATGCATACATATGCATGCACTTGGTTTCCAAAGACATGGATTTATACACTAATGTGCTTTAACACACTATATATGCTTATATCCATAGTTTGTAATCTCAAATCTACATTTCAATCATTCAAACATTCTTCTATAATGTTATAACAATCGTTATTCACAACTATCGTCATCAAAGCTATTTTCAAGATTGAAACGTCATCATGACTTTCGTCACGGGTAAAGATGAAAATGGTTAAAGCGAAAGCTCACCAACACATATTTCGAGAAAAAGATAAAGTAGCAAACCCTATTTCGAAATGCAAATGTGTATTATGAAAACTATCATACTTATACGACTATTGTCTCAAGAGTAGGAGATAGAATAAAAGTTTGAGTGACAGATAAGTTCAAGTCTCTTCATACCTTTTTGTCGGATGAATTTCCACTTGTTCCTCGAGTAGTTCTTCGTCTTCGTAAGATGATTGCCATGGAGTCTGGAGCTCAACTACACTTAACTATCCTAGACCGAGACTTAGTCATAAGTAAACTAGAAATAAAGACATATAGTTTTGATCACTAATATTGACAAACATGCTTGAGATAGCAACGCATGCGAGTTCGACCGAGCAGTGCTCTAACAATTTCCCCATTTGTCAATTTTAGTGACAAAACTATCAATACATATGGATTACAAAATAGATAAAACTTTGTAGCTTCTCGTCCACATGCTTGATCTCCTTGGTGCTTCAAAGATTACTCGAAAACTTCGCTTTTCCAAGTACTCCCATAATTCCATAGATGTTCAATTCAGCATCATAGTTGTTGAAGTCCCGTAGCCATAACAATGAGCCCTTTATAGATTTGAGAGATCAACTACATAAGTCCGGCTTAAACCAAGAAATGGCTGCTCCGGACTTGTTTCGGTCACAAAGTGGGAGGAGAAGGGTTAATTTGGGGAGGGAAGCAAAGAAAGGTGTTGAGACCTGAGAATAATTTTGGGAGAGTAGTGTCTCGACTTGTATCGTAAAGTGAAAGCTTCGGAAGCTTGCAAGAGATGAAAGCTTTTTTTGGAGAGCTTGCAAAGTTGCCTTTTTCCGAGAGTGTTGTGTTTTTCTCCGACCGAGACTTGTTGTCACGGTGGAAATAGGTAAGACCTATTTATACAAGTCGAGATTGAAACGTACCCTGACCTCATGAAGGAAGAGAGTAAAGGGTGAAATAATGGGAGGAGGTGGTAAGCGCATGGTGTTTTATGGGTGAAAACGTTTTCACCATTATTTCCTCATTTATTTGACAGCTTTATTCCTATTCACGCTTTCTAAATGTGAGCGTAGTGTACGATGCATGCCGTGACCGCCAAACCAAGACCCCCGAAAGCATCCCCGCTTTGTGTTGATGTCTCGAGTGTTGGTTGCACCTTGATTGCAAGTGGCGCCGTTTAGTGGCGCGTGTAGAATGTGCCAATGGAATGTGTGGAATGCCTTTGTTGCGGGTTGCACTCGAGTGCAAGTGGCAATGCGTGAGTCGCTAGTGGCGTGTGTGGCATGTGCGAATGGCATGTGCGGAATGCCTTGGTGGTAGGTTGTACGTTGAGTGTAAGTGGCAATCGCCGTGAGCCGCTAGTTGCGTGTGTGGCATGTGTCGATGGCGTGTGCGGAATGCCTTGGTGGTAGGTTGCACGGTTTGGAAGTTAGGCTATACCGGCGTGGGTTTTGGCATGTGTCAATGGCACGTGACGTCCAAGTTGGCCTGGGTTTGCACTTTGCAAGAAGGCTACCGGCGATGGGCATGTGTCAATGGCACGCATGGCCATTAGGGCCACGTCCTGGTAAGAAAAAGCTACCCCGATGCATGTTGGCATTATTCCAATGGCATACTCGGCCATTAGGGCCACATCCTGGTAAGAAAAGCTACCGGCGATGCGTGTTGGCATGTGCCAATGGTATGCTCGGCCATTAGGGCTACTACTTCGGTAAGAAAAGCTACCAATGATGCGTGTCGGCATGTGCCAATGGCATGCTCGGCCATTAGGGCACGACTTAGTAGGTGCTTACCGGTGAGCGTGTTGGCATGTGCCAATGGCATGATAGGCCATTAGTGGCCACGGCCGGTAGAAAAGCTACCGACGATGCGTGTTGGCATGTGCCAATGGCATGCTTAGCCATTAGGGCCACGGCTTGGTAAGAAAAGCTACCGGCGGCGTGTTGGCATGTGCCAATGGCATGCTCGGCCATTAGGCCACATCATGGTAAGAAAGCTACACAGAGCGATGCGTGTTGGCATGTACCAATGGCATGCTCGGCCATTAGGGCTACGGCACAGTAAGAAAAGCTACCGGCGATGCGTGTCGGCATGTGCCAATGGCATGCTCGCCATTATGGCCACGACTTGGTAAGAAAAGCTACCGGTGAGCGTGTTGGCATGTGCCAATGGCATGTCCGGCCATTAGGGCCACTACAGTAAGAAAAGCTACCGGCGATGCGTGTTAGCATGTGCCAATGGCATGCTTGGCCATTAGGGCCACAACTTGGTAAGAAAAAGCTGCAGTGACGTGTTGCATGTGCCAATGGCATGCTCGGCCATTAGGGCCACGCCCTGGTTAGAAAAGCTACCACCGATGCATGTTGGCATGTGCCAATGGCATGCTCTCACCATTAGGCCACGTCCTGGTAAGAAAAGCTACCGGCGATGCATGTTGGCATGTGCCAATGGCATGCTCGGCCATTAGGGCTACGTCCCTGGTAAGAAAATCTACCAACGATGCGTGTCGGATGTGCCAATGGCATGCTCGGCCATTAGGGCCACGGCTTGGTAAGAAAAGCTACCAACGAGCGTGTTGGCATGTGCCAATGGAATGCTCGGCCATTAGGGCCACAGCATGGTAAGAAAAGCTACTAGCGAGCTTGTTGGCATGGGCCAATGGCATGCTCGGCCATTAGGGACACGGCCTGGTAAGAAAAGCTACCAGCGATGCGTGTTGGCATGTGCAAATGGCATGCGTGGCCAATTTTTCCTAGGTTGCACGGCTTGCAATCCTAGGCGCGGGCGCTACATTGGCATGGCGCGGCTAGGGCCAAGGTAAGGGTGTTTGGCTTGGCTCGGCTAGGGCCAAGGTAAGGGTGTTTAGCTTGGCATGGTGCGACCAGCATAGCTAGGGCCAAGGCAAAGTGCGTTCGGCATGGCGCACGGATAATTGGGTTAGGTGGGCGGCATGATTTGCCATTGGCCTGCGAGGAGCGCCAAGCAGCATGGTTAGCATGCTTTGGCGCGTTTGGTGTGACTAGCATAGCTAGGGCCAAGGCAGAGTGCGTTTGGCATGCCGTGGCAAGCTTGGGCTAGGTGTGTCCGACATGATTTGCCCTTGGCACGGAGGTGCGGCTAGCATGGTTGGCATGCTTTGGCGCGTTTAGTGTGACTAACATAGCTAGGGAAAAGCAGAGTACGTTTGGTATGGCGCGGCTAGCTTGGGATAGGTGTGGGTGGCATGATTTTCCATTGGCACGGAGGTGCGGCTAGCATGGTTGGCATGCTTTGGCGCGTTCGGTGTGATTAGCATAACTAGGGCCAAGGCAGAGTGCGTTTGGCATTGCGCGGCTATCTTGGGCTAGGTGTGGCTGGCATGATTTGCCATTGGCACGGAGGTGCGGCTAGCATGGTTTGCATGCTTTGGCGCGTTTGGTGTGACTAGCATAGCTAGGGCCAAGGCATAGTGCGTTTGGCACGGTACTCATTTAGCTTGGGCCAGGTGTGGCTGGCATGATTTTCCATTGGCACGGAGGTGCGGCTAGCATGGTTGGCATGCTTTGGCGCGTTTGGTGTGACTAGCATAGTTAGGACCAAGGCAAAGTGCGTTTGGCATGGAGCGGCTAGCTTGGGATAGGTGTGGCTGGCATGATTTTCCATATGCACGGAGGTGAATTAGGGTTTTGTTCGTTGTAACCCTACTTTGAAAAAATACCCCCTATTAATTACTGACTACATGCATTGAATGTTCTAATAAATGTGTCATTGGTGACATTAGGTTATTCGGGGTTTTACGATTTTACCCTTTGTCTAAAAACCACCATCAACAACAGTGTCATAGTATTATTACACATCATCAAAGTTCTCATATCATAACTTCGACAACAATACTATGGTGATATGTATTACTCCCCCTTAGTCAATAGTTCGTATCAACACGAAAACCACTCCCCCTTACATAATGATCCGAAAACCATATGTATTTGTTGTGTGAACTACATATTAATTGTCCCCCTTTTTGTCAATAAAATTGGCAAAGGTAAGAAAACGGGATCCTAATGAAATTTCCATGGAGACACTTCAAGACCAAAGAAAACTACATATCAACTTTGTTTAGATGCAATCATAAAGCCGAAGCTAAATGCATACATCACGAAGTTTATAAAGATACAAGATAACTCCTCAAATTTTCCACAGCCGCACTCCCCACAAAGATATGGAAATTAAGCACCAGTTCAAAAGAACTCTCCTCCATTTGATGTAATTCACGAAAGAACGACAAGAGCGACCTTACTTTTACAAGAAAAGAAGGATTTCTTTGGACACTAAAAGCCACAAAATGATTTTGTATCCAAAATTCTCAATTAAAATAACCACAAGAGAACCCATGATTAATTTAATCGGAATACACAACCAAAATAACCAAAAACGAATCTATGATTAGTCTAGTTGGAAATGTTCACACAAGAAGACTTATGGAGCCGCATAGTATATACATAGAATATGGATCAGGGATGATCAATACTGCGGAATATACAAGGATTCATTCTATTCTCCATCACCATTTACACAATGACATTCAACAGACATAATCCTTGTAAAAAAAAGATTTTAACGTATCTTCCATCAATATATTGACATAATAGGCTTAATTTTTGTTTGTCAAAAGTTCATCGATCTTATATCAATACATGCATATCGACATATAAACAATATAACTTTTGACATCGTATGGGACAATAATAGTTCACGGACGCAAACACACATATCCCATAACACATTGCAATATATAAAACCATAGAGATTAATACTGCAAAATCATCTTCCAAACAAACTTTTTAGAATTTAAACAAATAAACCTAAAAACATGAAGATGAAAACGTTGGACATAGCTATGTGTACTCACAATAATGGCTATTCCAAACCCTAGTTATCCTTCTTAAACAAAAACGAGAATAAAATTCTTTTAAGAAGTTTTACTAGACATTAAGATCTTTGAAAAATTCCTTGTCGTCCCCGAACTCCTTGTCGTCAACATCCATCGGAACATATGGTTCATGGAGGAAGGAGTCAATACCAATAAACCTTTTTGGTTGATGATGTCGAACCAGGGCCTTATGAATTTCCAATTATCTTAAAACTCAAGCCTTATTTGTTGAATCTCTTTTCTTGCCAGCTTCAACTCTTCAAGAACATCAGAAAACTTCTGAGAGTTTGAAGGAACAACTCTTGGCTTCCTCACATTCCTTTGTTTTCTTTTTAAAGTTGGAAGCAATTGAGATTTCTCTTTTTCCTTAGTGATTGATGGCTTAACAATCATGTTGATATCTTTCCCATCAGAAGACATGATGCTTGGAGTATCCATGAAAGCACGATTTTGTGAGAGGAGTTCACAATCAAACCTCAACAAGCAGTCTTAAGGTATAAAAAGTATCAGAGAAGTAAAAAGGAATGTGGGGTTTCGAAACCTTTAAACATGTTTGTGTACGTACAACTCTCAACCCTATAAAGAGTGGAATTGTCGCAAATAACCCTCTTCTTTTGGCAAAGAAGTCCTTTCCAATATCAACAGTGATATGAAGGAAATCCAAAAACCAAACAACACAAAGCTAGAAAACATTTTTTTATTATTATTTTTAAAGCCTGAGGTGTGCAAGATCTTGTCTCTTTTGAACAGGCACACGAGACAAGATGCACAAATACAACATAATTAAATTGTGATGTGGTGAACAACAATCTGTCCACTATGACCCTTTTGGACGGAATTTATGGAACCTTGCCTTTCCGTATGTTTAGACCATGTTTTCTTCTCTAATGTCCTTTATTTTTATTTGGAAACTAATCTCCTTGAGGAAGATAAGATCTTACATACCTTAGCTGTTTTCTACGCTAGTTTAAGCTTGGTAGCTAGACGATCTGCTCTTCGTTGAAGTTTGTTGACATATCTCATCTTGTGTTTATATTTGAAACACTTTGAAAACTCATGACCTTTGAGAGAACAATAGGAGCATGTCAACGTATAAGATGGTTCAGGTGCCCGAGATGAGCAAGCTTCTAGGCACATAGTTGATCCTGAAACATTAAACATAGAGTTTCCAATAGAAGGGTCAATTGATTCTTCCATCTTGATTGGGCTCTCTTCTAAAAGATTATCAATATTGATTTATGTATTGCCACAATTATATAAATCAATATTTTCACATAGAAGAGCAACACTTGATTTTTTGTCTTCATTAGAATCATAATTGTCAGAAATCTCATCAAGTGTCGCAGCAAGACCTTTGTTCCCAGTGTATTTTCTACGATTTGGGAACTCGTTTGCAAAATGACCAAATCCCTTACACTTAAATCATCGAGGCATATCCTCGTCACGTTTTCATCTATGTCCCCGTTTTTAGGAGGAATACGATTATGAGGTTTGACTGATGCTTTAGGCTTATCTCTGGAGAACCGTTTACTTCTCTTCAACAGAAGATCTCTAAACTTTCTTGTGATCATCGTGACCGATTTGTCAAGATCTTCATCTAATGAATCAGTCTCAGAGTGATCGTCTTCAGAGATATACACATTTTTACTTTTATCAAGTAATTTAATTTGTCTTTTAGTGCTTTGAAAGCAACATCCTTAGATTTGGATGAATGCTCGTGATCAAAGATCTTAAGCTTCCCAACCAGCGTATTTCTGGAAAGATTATCAAGGTTATTTCCCTAAACGATGGCATGCTTCTTAGAATCGTATCTAGATGGCAGCGATCTGAGAATTTTCATCACAATGTACTTTTTAGGAATAGTCTTACCCAATGCAAAAGATACATTAACAATTTCATACAATTTGTGATTAAACTCATAAAATGAATCTTTATCTGCCATATGAAGGTTTTCCCAATCGGAATTAAGGTTTTGAAGCCTAGCTTCCTTTTCACTGGTATTACATTCGAATACGGTTTCTAAGATATCCCACGCATCTTTAGACCTAGTGCAATTTGACACATGGTGCTGAAGATTTGGGGTAATGGCATGTATGATGGCATTCAAACCGTCGGAATTTTCCTTTGCATCAAGTATCTTGGCAGGACTGTATTGACAAATTTCTTGGGAACGTTTACATTTCCTACTGCCACAATGGGAGCATCATAGCCATTAACTACATATACCCATGATTGAAAATCACGTGCTTGAATAAAAGCTCGCATAGCAATATTCCACCATAAGTAGTTAGAGCCATCGAAGACTGGTGATATGTTAATAGAGATAGCACCTCTGTCCAAAGAGTCAAATCGCTACAAACATGGACTTTTTAGGTCTTAAATGTGTTTGCCTGCTCTGATACGAATTGAAAAAACGTGGGTACAACAACCTCACCCAATATTCGATTAGCAATCTGTATGGACTAACTCTAATATACTTTTAAGAGAATCAACTAGACAGTCAAACTCAATCTTAATAAAAAGTATATCAAGGAGTTAGTATCTCTATCTCTCGATTTGATCTTTACTCAAGCAAATGGAAATATGCGAGTCTTTATCAAATACTAGAGAGATAAACTTGGATTGTACCAAAGACCAATATCCAAGTGTCAATCAATGTAAATCAACAACCAAAGGTTGGATATTCTAATTGATTGATATTAACGCACAACCTGTGATATTTCAATTATATAACGAAATATAATGCGAGAATAGAAATAACACGTATAACGAAAGTTTTGTTAACGAGGAAATCGCAAATGCAGATAAACCCAGGACCTAGTCCGTATTGAACACCACACTCGTATTAAGTCGCTACGTGAGACACTAGCCTACTACAAACTAAATCTCGGTCCGGGACTGTAGTTGAACCCTAATCAATCTCACACTGATTCAAGGTACAGTTGAGCTCCTTACGCCTCTGATCCCAGCAGATTACTAAACACTTGATTCCCTTAAGTGATCTTACCCACAACTAAGAGTTGCAATGACCCAAATTCGAAGACTTCAATAAACAAATCAGTATCACACAGAAAAGTCTACGATAATAGATAAATCTGTCTCCCACGGATAAACCTATGAGTTTTTGTTCCGTCTTTTGATAAATCAAGGTGAACAGGAACTAATTGATAACCCGGACTTATATTCCCGAAGAACATCCTAGTATTATCAATCACCTCACAATAATCTAAATCGTATGGTAGCGAAACTAGATATTGCGGAATCACAAACGATGAGACGAAGATGTTTGTGATTTCTTTTTATCTTGCCCTATCGGAGATATAATCTCAAGCCAATTATTCAATTGAACTCGTACGATAGAAAATGGCAAGATCATATCACTCAACTACAAGAGAAGTAGTTTTGTCTGGCTTCACAATCCCAATGAAGTCTTTCAGTGATTAACCTACAGGGTCTCGAGAAGAAACTTAAGGTTAAAGACGAATCGACTCTAGCAAAACCATCTAGTATCACACAGGATATGTGGGGATTAGTTTTTATAGTTGCTAGAGTTCCCCTTATATAGTTTTCAAATCAGGGTTTGCAATCTAAGTTACCTTGGTAACAAAGCATTCAATATTCATCGTTAGATGAAAAACCTGATTCAACCAAGCTAATATCTTTCAACCGTTAGATCGAAACTTAGCTTGTCACACACAAATGAAATGTATTCATTTAGGTTTGAGTAACCGTACCTAAACGTGTACACTTAGTTGGTTCACAAATAGTTGACCAATGGTTAGCCATATAAGTACTTTCATATTAACCGTATTCATCTTTCTCATAACTAGTTCAAATGACTCATAAGAACTAGTTCAAGAGTTGTTCAATTGCTTAGGCCTTTATTATAGACACAATTGAAGCAAAATCGGTTTGATCCACTTTAATCAATTCATGAACAATATAGCCACAGTTTACAAAGTTTGCATTCTTTATAATTTATTGTTTTAAGCTCATGAACTACCGATTTGAGAAATAACCATCTTGGGTACGTGTATGGGTATGCATACCTTAGCTACCGGTTTTGAGTTTACAAACTCAGCAGAAATTTTCGGTTCGAAAACTTCCGTGGGTACGCGTACGGGTATGCGTACCTAAGGTGACTGGTTTACTAGTTTGCAAACTTACAAACTCAGCAGAAATTTTCGGTATGAAATCTTCCATGGGTACGCGTACTCAAGTTGTCTCCTTCACCAATACCTCATGCACACATATGCACGCACTTGGTTTCCGGCACATGGATTTATGCACTAATGTGAGAACACACTATATATGCTTATATCCATAGGGTGTTATCTCAACTCCACATTTCAATCATTGAAACTGAAAAAGCGGGGGTACAACAACCACACCCAATATTTCGCTTAGAAATCTGTATGGACAAACTCCAATATACTTTCTAGAGAATCAACTAGACAAAATGACTCAATCTAGATAAAAAAGTATATCAAAGAGTTTATATCTCAATCTCTCGATTTGATTTTTACTCAAGCAAATAGAAATTTAAGAGTCTTTATCAAAGAGAGATAACTGGATGGTACCAAAGACCAATATCCAAGTGTCAATAAATTTAAATCAACAACCAAAAGGTCGGATATTCTATTTGATTGAACAACGCACAACCTGTGATATTTCAATTATATAAACAAATATAATGCGGAATAAAAATAACATTGACACGAGAATTTTGTTAACGAGGAAACCGCAAATGCAGAAAAACCCCGAGACCTAGTCCAGATTGAACACACACTGTATTAAGCCGCTACAGACACTAGCCTACTCCAAATTAACTTCGGTATGGACTGTAGTTGAACCCTAACCAATCTCACACTGATCCAAGGTACAGTTATGCTCATACGCCTCTAATCCCAGCAGGATAATACGTACTTGATTCCCTTAGATGATCTCACCCACAACTAAGAGTTGCTACGACCCAAAGTCGAAGACCTTAATAAAAAATCAGTATCACAACGTAAAAGTCTACATTAATAGATAAATCCGTCTCCCACGAATATACCTACGGGTTTTTGTTCCGTCTTTTGATAAATAAAGGTGAACAGAACCAATTGATAACCTTGGACTTATATTCCCGAAGAACAGCCTAGTATTATCAATCACCTCATAATAATCTTAATCGACGCAGCGAAAAAAGATATTGCGGAATCACAAAGGATGAGACGAAGTGTTTGTGATTTTTTCTATCTTGCGTATCGGAGATATAAATCTCAAGCCAATTATTCCAATTGTACTCGTACAATAGAAATAGCAAGATCAGATCACACAACTACAAGAAAAGTAGTATCGGTCTGGCTTCACAATCCCAATGAAGTCTTTAAGTCGTTAACCTGGTTTAGAGAAGAAAACCCAAGGTTAAAGGAGAATCCACTATAGCTTATGCAACTAGTATTGCACGTAAGGTGTGGGGATTAGGTTTCCCAGTTGCTAGAGTTCTCCCTTATATAGTATTTCAAATCAGGGTTTGCAATCAATCTTAGCTTGGTAACAAAGCATTCAATATTCATCGTTAGATGAAAACCTGATTAGATTCAAGCTAACATTTCTCAACCGTTGAATCAAAACCTTAGCTTGTTACACACAAATGAAATGTCCAGTTTTGGGTTTATGTAACCGTTCCCAAACATTGACATTTGTTGGTTCAACAATAGTTAACCAAATGATTAGCCATATGAGCAATTTCATATCAACCATATTCTTCTTCACCATAACTAGTTCAAATGACTAAAATGAACTAGTTAGAGACTTGTTCAATTTCTTAGATCTTATATAACTACACAAGACACAATCGAACCAAAAACGGTTTGATTCACTCGAACCGGTTCATGAACTTTATAGCCACGGTTTGCAAAAGAATTCCTTAGTTCATATAAACATGAGTTTAAGAACAACCGATTTTAGATATAACCTACTCAAATTCGCGGACTTAAGCTCACGAAGGAGTTCACAAACTCCAGCAGAAGTTCTCGGGTCGAGAACTTCCGCCGCCGCATGAGACTTGGCTCACGCCACATTCCGTTTCTCTTGATCTACAAAGTTCGCAAAATTTGGTTCAAGGAATAAGGACTTATACATATATGTGTTTCCACAACAATGCTTATATCCTACCAATGGTTATGTAATCTAAACTCTCATTTCAATCATTAAAACATTCTCATAGGACATTACATAGCCGTTATTCACATACCATTTTTCGTAAGAGAAATTTCCAAAGTGATTGAAACATAACATGACATTCATCACTAGGTAAAGATGAATTTGGCTAAAGCGAAAGCTTACCAACACATATTTCGAGAAATAGATAGGCGAGTTAAACTCGGGTCTAAATAGCAAATGTGTATAATGAAAGTCTATATATCAAAACGACTTTTTTTCTCAAGAATAGGAGATAGAGTAAATAGACTTTTGAGTGACGAGATAAGTTCAAGTCTCCACATACCTTTTAGTCGATGAAGTTCCACCAGTTCCTTGAGTAGTCCATCGTCTTGTATGATGATTTCCATGGAGTCTTGAGCTCAACTACACTTTCTATCCTAGTCCGAGACCTTTATCTATAATAAGCTAGAAATCAAGACTTATAGTTTTGATCACTAACATTGACAAACATGCTTGAGATAGCAACGCATGCGAGTTCGACCGAGCAATGCTCTAACAGAAACATTCTTCTATAATGTTATAACAAACATTATTCACAACTATCGTCATCAAAGCTATTTTCAAGATTGAAACGTCATCATGACTTTCGTTACGGGTAAAGATAAAAATGGTTAAAGCGAAAGCTCACCAACACATATTTCGAGAAAAAGATAGGCGAGTAAACTCGGATCGAAATAGCAAATGTGTATGTATGAAAACTATCATACTTATACGACTATTTTCTCAAGAGTAGGAGATAGAATAGACTTTTGAGTGACATATAAGTTCAAGTCTCCACATACCTTTTTGTCGGATGAAGTTCCACTTGTTCCTCGAGTAGTTCTTCGTCTTCGTAAGATGATCGCCATGGAGTCTGGAGCTCAACTACACTTAAGTATCCTAGACCGAGACTTAGTCATAAGTAAACTACAAATCAAGGCATATAGTTTTGATCACTAATATTGACAAACATGCTTGAGATAGCAACGCATGCGAGTTCGACCGAGTAGTGCTCTAACAGGACCAAACAGGAAACGACTTTTCTCGCTGGACCAAATAGTCTTGGGACCACCTAAAAAAGGACCAAACGATTATTTCCATGTTATGTTTCCCTCGGTACGTTTGGTTTCCCGAATCCCTGGAATCACGTTTCCTACGGGAATCACTTTCCAGCAAATCCTCCATATGGAGTCTGATCCCTCCTGCTTAAGATTTTCTAGGAAACTTATCAAGATATTTTGGGCTCAATTTTTTGAACTTTAAGTCCCTTATATATATATCGAATTTCAAGATTTTGAGGGTAATGCGAAAAAGTACATGGACTTTAAAACAAGAGAATTCTATGAACCTAGGAATTTTAATTAACTGAGCTACCAAACACACGAGGGATTTACATGAACTCCAGAATCTATAATCCCATGGGATTATAAATTCCTCAAAATCGTGAATTCTGTGAACAAACCCACCATTATTGTGAAGTTTGATTTCTGCCCAAAGCGCATTCTATTAACCAGGTCAGACAAGCCAAACAAGCTACGTTTTTTTTTTTCCTTGTACTTTTAAAGCTTTGTAATAACTGATTTAATTTATGTTGGAATGATAGTTTAAAACAATCTTAAGTGATTAATCTTCTAAATGCAGAACAGAAATGAAAATAAATATTTTAATTAAACACAAAAAATTAAACACAAAAAATACTTTGACAAATGCTTAGCTCAGGTCTATGGTTTTGCCACTTTTGCTTTCTCGACGTTTGGTGAACTAGGCGATGAGTTGTTTTTCTTGGAGATTGCATAATAATTTGCTTACGTTCGATGTCAATGCAAAGACATGTAATTTCTTTTTCACAAATTAGGGATTAAGATACGTAAAGGTGTTGGAGCCCAACATGTTTTGATTCCAGCTAGTTTTTTATACTCATTTGTTAAAGATCAAATGATATATAAAAATATTAAAAAATATAACCAAAACACATAAGAATTTACTCCAACATAAAACTAAAACTCTAAAGAAATTCAAACGGGTATCGAGCCGGGAACCAGGCTAGGCTATTAAATTTAGGGAAAACACGAACCTGTCAATTTAGTTATAACCAGAACAATCCAAGAGGCTAATAACGGACTGTAACATGCGTTGGGCTCTTGCGAGTACACGCAGACTGGGCAGGTATAGACAGGTCGAGTGTTTTCAAGTATTATTTTGCATCCTTATCGTCTATTAGCTTGTGAGATATATTGATTCAAAATTTTAACACATAAACGCACATAAAAAAAAAATATGAATATATTATTGAGAAAATGGGTCATTTGTCCAAAAATTTAAAACACGGTTCAAATGGACGAGTAAAAAAGTACGGGTGAAATAGCCAAAACAAAAAAATAAAGCAAAGGATGAAGCGGGATTCATCCCGGCTTATACTTAAAAAATAGCAAGGATGAAACCGGATGCATCCCATGTAAAATAAAAATAAGAAAAAATATTTGAAAATGGACAGGATGGGCGGTTACATCCTCGCCTATTTTTAAATTTTTGTCCATTTAAATAGTATCTTTTTAATTTTTGTCTATTTAAACAGTATCAAAACCTAAGTGTCTTTTTCACCCAGGAAGTATTGATTTTGGTCTTTTTGACCAATTTTGTGTATATTATTTTAGGAATTTTTTTATAAAATTGTGCAAATACGAAGTGTCTCATTTCTTGTAGGATAGAAAGAGTACGATTGCATGTGGTTAAAGTTTTTAACGAATCTAACCGAGTATATGTGAGTTCTTAGTCTAAGCTCGCCAGTCCTAGTTAGTTCGTCACTTCCCGTCTACTAGGATCCAAGCCCAAGGAATAATTTTTATTAGGGTCAAACAAATTGCAGGTTTCTGCCACTGACTTATGAAGGCCTGAGTTTAGTTGTCATGATTTTCACAGTACTATTAAAAACTTCTTAGTCCCAAGAAGACTTTAAAGGAAGGTCACACAAGAGATTCATCTAATTAGAGTACCCCATTTATCAACACAAAGTTGGTTAAAAAGACCAAAATCAATAATTTCTGAGTGAAAAAGACATTTAGATTTTGATCTTTGTGTTTAAATGGACAAAAATATAAAAATAGCCAGGATGTAACCAGTTTCATCCTATCCATTTTCAAATTCTTTTTCTTATTTTTAATTTACACCAGGATGCATCCAATTTCATCCTCGCTATTTTTTAAGTTTAAGCCAGGATGAATCCAGTTTCATCCTTGTTATTTTTTTTTTTGTCCATTTCACCCATAATATTTTTTACTCATCCATTTGAACCATGTTTTAAATTTTTTTGGACAAATGACCCATTTTCCGCTTTATCAATGAAAACACTTCCTACATAAACGATTAAGCAGTGTGTTCAATGGGTGAGTCTATAAGAATACAAAATCCACTATTTATATTGTTATGACCAAGGCTTGTTTGAATCACATGAATTGCCAAATCCGAAAATCCTTAAGATATACAGTGAATGTTCATATTCGGTTTTGAAAAGTAAGTGTAAGCCAACTTATATAGTAAAGATATGCAGAGGAGCCAGAATATAACAACATTATAGGTAAAGGAGCCATATAAACCAGCAGAGCAATTCCATAAAGAGGAAAACGGTCTTTTGGTTGAATAGGCATTGGATTTGAAATCCTGGGCGTAAAAGACGAGTAAAATATAGCTATTGTTCTAATAGACCAAAATCCAAAAATACTTTTCTACTATCCAAATTTGGATATTTCACCCATGTTCTATAACTGATTTTATATCCCTTGTACTGCAATACCCTTCTCTATAATCTCTCCATCGAGCATATCGTTCTTCCCCTTCCGTTTTCATCCATCTCTGTCACTAACACAACTTCACAGATGGTATGAATTTTTTTTTTATTCAAGCAGCAAATTCAATCCTAATTGTTGGATGTTCAAGGCCAAAAAAAAGTCAAAATCGTCTAAAACAGAACCAAATTTGTTTGGGGTTTTGATTGGCTTGATGTTCCAGAAATTGTTTAGACAAATCAAGCAATGGTAGGGATGGATCTGTTCCTAATGGAGAAGTGGTGGTGTGGAATTGCAAGTCAATTTTATCTGGATAACTCATTTGGGAATGGGAGTATCTGTGGTTTGAATTGGAATCGAAAATCAAATTGGTAAAGGATTGGGTGGAAGTTGGTAAGGATTGATCTTAAGAACAATTTCTCCAATTCCAAATTTTGATTCACACCAATGTTGATTTAAATTTTAATTCTTAAAAATGTTTGTTAGGTAGTGGTGGTGGTGGCGGGGAGGAGGGTGGTGGTGACAGTGACGAGATAAACTGGCTACTATTGTTTCACTGGAATACTGAAGTGACGAAGAGAAGTATGAGAAAGCTAGAATACTAAAGGTACAATGTTGTATAAATTAGTGGGTGTTATTGATTTACTTTACTGGATCTAAAGCAGTCGTTATATATCGTGCTCATCATTTGTTGGATAAAATGATGCACCCATCTCTTTAACGTTTTTCTCACATATTCAGGATCTAGATGTGGGATATAACTAGGAGCCCCATGTTGTAGTAGTTCTCTTGTCCCATCTAATATGTTCAAAGTCATATTTTTGTTTCTTCCATTCAAGATTTTACAAGTCTAGGAATGATTTTGTTAAAATGCTTGTGTAAGTTACAACCACCAGCTTCACCGGCTTCTCTACTAGATGCATAAGCCTGATTATGGACCCTTTTGTTCACCAACTGGCTATGTAATTGTTTACTAGATCTATAGGCCTAATGCTTATTTAATGATCTTTGCAAATAATACAAAGCATCATCCACTTTGAATAAAACAGGATGCACCAGTGCATAATGTATATTTTGGTAGAAAAATATGTTTTTCGTTTATATGCATTTGGATGCATAATTTATATTTTTTAATTTTTTGGTGTTCATCTTTTTTTTTCTTCTTTACTACTTGTTTTTGGCTGATGTTTTAATGGTGAATATGATTTTAATGTTGGTGTGTTTTATTTGTCGAGATCATGAACTAGTAATTTTGGTTGGGTATCTTATATTGTAAGTGATTACTAAGATAAACTTAAATTTATCCACGAAGTATATAAGATGCATGCGAGTGCATGATGCATATTTTTATCGAAAATAAATTTTGGTCAAGTTGCACCTGGGTGTACAATGCATATTCTTATATGAAATAAATTTTACCCAAGTTGCACTTGGGTGCATAATGCATATTCTTATAGGAAATATTTTTGGCCAAAGTTGCACTCCGGGTGCATAATATATCCTCGGGCGGGAGTGAATTTTTTTCGAATTTCCTATCAACAATGGATCTTGTTTTGTAGAGATTTTCGAGCCATTTCCAAAAATAAAAATTTTGTCGAAATCCGACTTATATTTTGAAAGTTAATACATTTCTCGTGATTAATTTTAAATTTGAGAGAGAAAATAAATAAGAGAGAGAAAGGGATATGATAAAGAAAAAAGTCTAAAGGAAAGGGTATATATGACTAATAATTTTTGTGTCTTTTCCACCCAGACCTATATTTTACATGTCCATCACTCCCACACTTTATTGGGTTATGGTCATATGACCCATTTTCCGATTTGAGTTTGACTCATTCTGGAAATTATTTTCCCCGTGTTGTTAAATATGGTCACCTATGTGTTCCAGCCTTTAAAAAGAATCACTACAAATACTTCCATCCTTGTCACAAGATAAAATAAGTTTTGATACGCCTCATAGATTAGCTGATGATACATTGTGCCACGGAATGAACATTTTGGCATAAATTGTTGGACATTGAATAGTCTCTAAAATACTCACTTGTGTGAATTTGCTTAATGAAGAATAAATCAATGGGTTATCATGGGAAAAAACACCATCTATCGAAGGGTATTAAACCTGGCTTCATTGGGTATACCCAGATTAATTGGGGTATACCCAATTTCAAGGGGACATGGTGTGTCATTATTAAAAATGGTGATTTTACTTTAATACCCTTGAACTAATTAAATCTTAAAAAATAAACTCATTTCTTAATTTCATTAACCCTAAAATTAAAAAACTAACCAACTCTTAATCTTCTTCTTCATCTTCCATCAACCAAAGCCATATAAAAATCTTCAACTTTGATTTTCCAAAAAAATTGCCGACTCTACCAAATAAAAGAAGACTATAAATGATGTTTAAACTCAAACCCATCATTGTGTTGTTGATTTGATTGTTATATTAGGTTAGAAATCGAAAATTATGATTTACGTGTTTTGGTCGGCAAGGTCGTAACATGCATATCTTGCCGACTTTTCATAATAGTCATGGCGGCGATCAGAAATTTTTCAACAAATTTAAGGGTATTTTTGAATACCATGCGGCCAAATACGGCCGGAAGGGTATTTTTGAATACCTTGTTTAAAAAAACAGCTTGGAAGGGTATTTTTTTAATACCTTGCTTCTACCAATAAATTTTTTATGTCATCTCATGTATGTCAAAAACAAAAGTCGGCAAAGGTCGACGATGAAGATCATGCTTAGGCCACTTTTTGGCGAGGTCGGCGATGAAGATCATGCCTAGCCACTTTTGGCCTGGGCGAGGTCAACGATGAAGACCTTGCGAGCTTTTCATACTTCTAATTGAAAGTGTTGATTTATTCGTTGATTTTGAGTATGATTTCATATAATGATTTGCAATCCCTTTTTAGAAGTATTTCGGTTGTGTGCTTCATTTTTCGTTGTAAGAGATATTTTCAAAAAAAAAAAAAAAAAAATCATCAAAAATCATTCCACAAAAGTTCAATCAAAAACAAAATTTCATAACTAAAATTTCATAAGTTTTAATCTATTCAATCAATTTAAACTTAATTAATTAATCTAATCAAAATTTTAGCGTTAATTAAACGAGGACAATTTTGCCATTTTGAAAATATTTGGTTAAGGGGTGATCTCTTTTACTTCAAAATGACCATATTTTGTCTTATTGGGTATACCCCAATTAATCTAGGTATACCCCAATCAAGTCAGGGTATTAAAGTCTTTAGAAAGTTAGAAAATAACACGTGAAAGACACATGCAAGCACTATAGGAAAAATATACATCTACAACTGGAGATTTACAACGCTTCGCTAAGTATTGTAGAAAGTCATATGTTTTACAACTGGTTTCAAAGGAAGAGTTGTCGTATATCATCACCGCCAACCCTTAGGAAACAAGGGGTTGCGCTAAGAAAACAAACGACAACTCCTTAAGCAAAACATTGATTGTGACGACATTTAGCTATAACAACGTTGTTCCATATATGTAGTGACTTAGCCTATCACAATACTCACAAGTGTTGTTGAAGAACACAAAAATATGATAATGAAAAATATGTTAGAGGGGGATTAGAACATGAACCTACTACATGGAAGTCTAGCTCATCAACCACCCTTTCGGTTCACAAGTTTTGATTTTTTTTTTTTTTAAATTGAAACCTACAAACAACACTTATAAGTGTTGTTGAAGTAAAAATATATAATGTTGGAAAAAATGAGGTTAAAAAGGAGATTCGAACATGAATCTACCGCATGGACTCATCTAGCTCATCAACCATCCTACAAAAACACTTATAAGTGTTGTTGAAGTAAACAAGTTTTGGCTTTTTTTTTTTTTTTAATAAAATGTATAAAACACTTATAAGTGTTGTTGAAGTAAAAATATAGAACATTAGAAGAAATGAGGATGGGGGATTTGATCCTCAACCTCCCGTATGGAAGTCTACACCACTAACCATACCTACACTATTACATGTTCTATCAAGTTTGTGGTTCTTTAATACACTAACTTTATGACAACCCTTCATAAGAGTTGTAAAACAAAATGTAATGCTCAAAAATAATGCTCAAAGTGACCGAGCCGCAAACAACACGAAGCCTTCTCTCGTAAACAATCACATACACTCCTTCTCTCGTAAATAATTATATACATTTTTCACTATATGTAATATTTACTTTACTCACTTTAGATAAGGGTAGTCCGGTAATTTTCACAATCTCCATAATATTTATTACCTTTATTTCTAGTAAGGGTAATATGGTGATTTTAACAATTTATAATATTTAATTTACTTATTTTCCGATAAGCGTGGTCCGGTCATTTTCATAGTCTTCATAATATTTATTGCATTAATTTCCAAGAAGGGTAATATGGTCATTTTCACAAGCAGTAATATTTACTTTAATTTTTTTTGATAAGGGTAGTCGAGGTCACTTTCACAATCTCCATAATATTTATTGCACAAATTTCCATGAAGGGTAATATGATCATTTTCACTATCTGTAATATTTACTTTACTTATTTCAGATAAGGATAGTTTAGTAATTTTCACAATCTCCGTAATATTTATTACCTTTATTTATAGTAAGGGTAATATGGTCATTTTAACTCTGGTAATCTTCGAACACAGGATGTTCAATTTCGATATATTTCTTATCCAATTACGATATATTTCTTACTCCGTAAATGGATGGATTCGTCGTTATTACCAAGTTTCGACTTAGAGTAGTCAACTCGCGGTCGAGGGTTTCGATCTAGGAGCATGGTATGCCTAAAATATGCATAAATAGGGTTTGTTTAAGGTTTCGTAGAATATCTCGAAGGAATCTTACCTGTAAATGGATGAATTTGTCATTCTTACCAAGTTTCGACTTAGAGTAGTCAACTCGCGACCGTGTTTCGATCTCGGAGCTTATATACATAGAATGTGCGTAAATAAGGTTTGTTTAAGGTTTTCAAGAATATACTAGAAGGAATCTTACCCGTAAATGGATGGATTCGTCATTTTTACCAAGTTTTTGACTTAGAGTAGTCAACTCGCGTGCCGGTGTTTCGATCTTGGAGCCCGGTATGCATACAATATACAAAAATAAGGTTTGTTTAAGGTTTCGTAGAATATTTTGAAGGAATCTTACCCGTAAATGGATGGTTTCTTCGTTCTTACCAAGTTTCTGACTTAGAGTAGTCAACTCGCGGCCGGGTTTCGATTTAAGAGCTTGGTATGCATACATTTATGCAGAAATAGGGTTTGTTTAAGGTTTCGTAGAATATCTAGAAGAAATCTTACTTGTAAATGCATGGATTCGTTGTTCTTACCGAATTTGTGAATTAGAGTAGTCAACTCGCGGCCAGGTTTCGATCTCGGATCCTGGTATGCATACATATATAAATAAATAGGGTTTGTTTAAGGTTTCGTAGAATATATCGAAGGAATATTACTGTAAATGGATGGATTCGTCATTCTTACCAAGTTTCTGACTTAGAGTAGTCAACTCGCGGATGAGGTTTCGATCTCGGATCCTTGTACGCATACAATATGCGAAATAGGGTTTTTTAAGGTTTCGTAGAATATCTCGAAGGAATCTTACCTGTAAATGGATGAATTCGTCGTTCTTACCAAGTTTCGACTTAGAGTAGTCAACTCAAAGCCGAGGTTTCGATCTCGGATCTGCACGCATACAATATCTTGAAATAGGGTTTTTTAAGGTTTCGTAGAATATCTTGAGGGAATCTTACCAGTAAATGGATGAATTAAATCGTTCTTATCAAGTAGTTTCGACTTAGAATAGTCAACTCACGGCCTTCGATCTCGGATCCTCGGTACGCATACAATATGCGAAATAGGGTTTTTTTAAGGTTTCGTAGAAAATCTCAAAGAATCTTACCCGTAAATGGATGGATTCGTCATTCTTACCAAGTTTCGACTTACGGTAGTCAACTCGGGGGCGGGTTTCGATCTCGGATCACGCACGCATACAATATGCGAAATAAGGTTTTTAAGGTTTCGTAGAATATCTAGAAGAAATCTTACCTCAGTAAATGGATGAATTGGTTTTACCAAGTTTCGACTTAAGTAGTCAACTCACGGCTGTGGAGTTTCGATCTCGGATCCTGGTATGCATACAATATGCGAGAAATAGGGTTTTTTAAAATTTCGTAGAATATTTAGAAGAAATCTTACCGTAAATGGAAGGATTCATCGTTCTTACCAATTTATGAATTATAGTAGTCAACTCTCGGTTTCGATCTCGGATCACTGTATGCATACATATATGTATAAATGGGGATTTTGAAGGTTTCGTAGAATATCTCGAAGGAATCTTACCTATAAATGGATGAATTCGTCGTTCTTACCAAGTTTTGACTTAGAGTAGTCAACTCAAAGCCAGGGTTTCGATCTCGGATCTGGCACGCATACAATATGCAAAAATAGGGTTTTTAAGGTTTCGTAGAATATCTCGAAGGAATCTTACCCGTAAATGGATGAATTCGTCGTTCTTATCAAGTAGTTTATGACTTTGAGTAGTCAACTCACGGCCGTGTTTCGATCTCGGATCCTGTTACGCATACAATATGCAGAATAGGGTTTTTTAAAGGTTTCGTAGAATATCACGAAGGAATCTTACCTGTAAATGGATGAATTCGTCGTTCTTATCAAGTAGTTTCTGACTTAGAGTAGTCAACTCACGGCCTTCGATCTCGGATCCTGGTACGCATACAATATGCAGAAATAGGGTTTTTTTAAGGTTTCGTAGAATATCTAGAAGAAATCTTACAGTAAATGGAAGGATTAAATCGTTCTTATCGAATTTATGAATTAGAGTAGTCAACTCGCGGCCGTGTTTCGATGCCGGGCACTGGTATGCATACATATATGCATAAATGGGGATTGTTTAAGTTTAGAGAATATCTCGAAGGAATCTTACCCGTAAATGGATGAATTCGTCGTTCTTACCAAGTTTCGACTTAGAGTAGTCAACTCAAAGCCGGGTTTCGATCTCGGATCTGTACGCATACGTATGCGTAAATAGGGTTTTTTTAAGGTTTCGTAGAATATCTCGAAGGAATCTTACCCGTAAATGGATGAATTCGTCGTTCTTATCAAGTAGTTTCGACTTAGAGTAGTCAACTCACGGCCTTCGATCTCGGATCCCAGTACGCATACAATATGCGAAATAGGGTTTTTTAAGGTTTCGTAGAAAATCTCGAAGGAATCTTACGTAAATGGATGGATTCGTCATTCTTACCAAGTTTCGACTTACAGTAGTCAACTCGGGGAGGTTTCGATCTCGGATCCTTGTATGCATACAATATGCAGAAATAGGGTTTTTTTTAAAGGTTTCGTAGAATATTTCGAAGGAATCTTACCTGTAAATGGATGGTTTATTCGTTCTTACCAAGTTTCTGACTTATAGTAGTCAACTTGCGGCCAAGTTTTGATCTCGAACCTAATTTGCATACAATATGCAGAAATAAGGTTTGTTTAAGGTTTCGTAGAATATTTCGAAGGAATCTTACCTGTAAATGGATGGATTTGTCGTTCTTACCAAGTTTCTGACTTAGAGTAGTCAATTTCGATGATGTATCATGCTAAGTTTGAAGTCAGAACCCTCTCAGAGCTTCTTGGTTCATATATTGTATGCTATTATACCAAGTTTGAAGTTCGAATCGACATTGAGCTTCATACTTATCGATTTTGATGATGTATCATGCTAAGTTTGAGGTCAAAACCCTCTCAGAGATTCGTGGTCCATATATTATATGCCATTATACCAAGTTTGAATTTCGAATCGACGTTGAGCTTCATATTTATCGATTTCAATGATATATCATGCTACGTTTTAAGTCAGAACCCTCCCAAAGCTTCTTGGTTCATAGTTTTTATGTCGTAATACCATATTTGAAGTTCGAATCGACACTGAGCTTCATATTTATTGATTTAGATGATATATCATGTTAAGTTTGAAGTTTTAACCTTCCGGGAGCTTACCGGTTCATAGTTTGTATGTCGTTATACCACATTTGAAGTTCGAACCGACATTGAGCTTCATATTTATCGATTTCGATGATGTATCATGCTAACCTGAGTTTACCAATGTGAACTAAAGCTACTTCATGATCTGTATGACTTTTCAAAATTACTTCATGACCTATGCGGCTAGTCAAAATCCAAACCGGAAGCACAAAGAGAAAGCACAAAAACACAAAGAGAAAGCACAAAGAAACACACCAATTATCGAATTCATTTTTCATTTTCCCGATTCATTCTTATACATTTTTTGGATTTTTTTATATCATAATGTCGATAACAATGTCCTAAATTTATTAATATTTTTTTTGGATTTTTTTTTCATGTCGAAGGTTGATAATAAACCGAATACATGAGTTCATATTAGCACAAAGAGAAACACAAATGCCTTTCAATCCGTATGAGTATCACAAATACAATATCAACCGTCGATTCTTTTCTCAATCCGTATGAGTGGATGAAACGAAATGAACGGTCCGCCCATCATTTTCATTCACCCACCAAACCTCCCTCAACCAGGTGAGCTCTATCTCTTTCTAACTCTGCAATTCGTGAAACCCTAACCCAAGTTTCGTTAGTTTCAATTGCATCAAATCTTAGACACATAACTCGATTCTTCCATCTCTATATTTCAGTAAAACTCATCTCTAATCTTCCCCGAAGACTCTCAATTTCATCTTCTACATATTCTCTGAACAATTCCACGAAACCCTAATTCACTAATGTCCAGCGAGCGAATATACCTGTGTAAGTCGAAGAATTCTTTGAGTAAGTCGAAGAATTGAAGATTTTAGAGGTGGAGAGACAGGGCGAGCGGGTTTTCACTTGGGAGTTTGGAGATTCAAAATGAAGGGGAAAGTATAGTGATTAGGTTAAGGAAACTTATATATTGTTAATGGTGTCACAAAAGTCTTGGCCCTTTTGGTTTTAAAATTACTTAGTGGAAGAAAATAGTTATCAAATCCACTGTTCATTGTTTACTGTAGCGTTTTTCTCTTTGTTCTTATCTTCTCTTTTGGTCATTTTGACCTAACATTTGGAAAGAAGAAATTAAAGAAGACATATCAGCAGGGTTTCCGTTAATCTATCCAATTTGGAATCGTAAGTTTTCTGTTAAATACATCTGAAATTTTTATAATCTTGATTTTGTTTTGATTTATCTAGATTTTGATTTTTTCATCAATTTTCAGTTCAATAGGAGGAAGGCTAATATTAAATCGATCGGTGTATATTTCCACTATGACGACCTCGGAAATCGCTGATGATGTCCGAGTCTCAGTCCCGCTAACTTCTCCTGGTAACGATTTTCTAATTTTAAAACTTCAAATTTGTTCTTAATTTTTTCTGCAGAGCTGATTAATTTGTAATTCACATCAGGACACGACGAGAATGACAAAAGTAATCTGCCAAGGAGCTTTCGCTCTTCTTCTAGTTGGTTCTTGCGGGCGTTGCTACAATTACTGGTTGGTGGTGATACTAAATCTTCATTTATATGATTTTTTCAGTGTGAAACATGAAACAAATTAGAACTACTGTTATGCTAGTAAAAATCAAGGGGATTTGGAATGTTATTCTGACTCTTATTCGGATAAATTCGATGGAAATTTCCGAGGGAGCTACCGTGTGACACAAATTGGGCTATTTTTGCTTTTAGATTATGTGGGAATTGAGTTTTTGAGTGATAGAAACCACATTGGCCTAAGACCTTATGATAGGCGGGGTGGAGAGTTTAAGAGGATTCAAGGCTCGGGGTTTTTCGAGAAGATTTATCAAACATAATAGCTCTGTAACAAGACAGTCAAATCTGTCACATTGAAATTATATATGTAGATTATACCTTTTTTACATGCTACCGTTACTAGTACAGGGGGTGCAGATGAGGTTAAACCGAAATCGACATTGAAATCGGACTCTACATCACTGAAATCAGCCAAGCAAGTTAATATCAATGTCCATGGGAAGTGTTGTCAGAACAAGGAAGATGATCTTTGGGCGAGTTTTCAATGTCAATCTGGAAGTGTGGGTTATTTTATTGGTGATCGTGGCATCACCATCCTCAATGTTGGACGAATAAAAGCAAGGCCAAGTTTATTGAGGCATTACTTATGGTGTGTTCGTTCTCGTTATCATTTTTGTATTTGGGGCCTTCTATTTCACTCAAGCGCTCGCTGTTGTTGGAAGAAGATTAGCCTCATCATCAGCAACACATGTTGGAACGTCTTACGCGTGTTTTCACTCAAAAGATTCATGATCTAATTGGGGTTCACACGGACATTCCTGCACCTGACATGGGAACTAATGCACAGGTATATTCGTGTATGAAAACTACTTGTTAGTCATATAATTTACTATAATTCTGTGGTATTTTCGCATCGTTAGTTCTGAAATTTGTAATCCTAATTGGGTTTTACGCAGACAATGGCATGGATTTTGGATGAGTACTCTAAATTTCATGGTTACTCTCCGGCTATTGTTACTGGAAAGCCAATTGTAAGTACCTATTCAGGATTTGGAAAAACGTAAACGGTTTATTGAGATTTGAATGAGGCGTTTGTGTTCGTAAATGTTCACCTACGTTATTGTTTGATGCTGTAGGACCTCGGCGGATCACTAGCTAGAGAAGCTGCCACCGGACGAGGTGTTGTATTTGCAACAGAGGCTTTGCTCAATGAATATGGACAGACCCTTCTGATTTGAAATTCGCCATCTAGGTAAATAGAAAGATACTCTCTAATCTTTCTATTCAAACCGTAAATCGAGCTTGCATTTCGAATCTCTAAATTTGTTTCTAAACTAGTTTTTGAACTATTTCAGGGGTTCGGTAATGTGGGTTCTCGGGCTGCAAAGCCGATTCATGAGCGAGGTGGTAAGGTTGTGGTCGCAAGTTGACATCATCAGTGCGATTCAAATTGATTAAGCACAAAGAGTCTACGGGTAGTTTAAAGGATTTCAAAGGTGGAGATTCTATGGATACTAGTGAATTGCTTGTCCATGACTCGTGATGTTCTTATTCCCGTGCTCTTGGCGGTGTTCTTCACAAGTTAGTCTCTTTTCTTCTCAAGATTTGTTTTTGTGATGCGTATTAAAAACCTTACCAAGAAGTTCATACCATTTTATTCGTTTTCTTAAAGGGACAATCTGGAGATGTGAATGCCAAATACATCATAGAAGCGGCAAATCACCCTCCGATCCCGATGGGAGACGAGGTAATTTACCACTCATTTTGTAAAATGTGATGCGAACATATGTTGGGTTTTCATCTAGTTAAGATTTTTAACTCTTGACATTTATTTTTAGATTCTAAGCAAGAAAGGAGTTATCATACTTCCCGACATATATGCAAATGGTGGAGGTGTGACCGTCGCCTATTTTGAATGGGTTCGGAGTTCTACCGGATTTTGCGGGTACACTCCTCTCGTAAATGGCGAAACTTGGATCTAAGTTGAGGGCTGAGCACATTGAGCTCCTTAAATCTCCTTGGTTAATAGATTTGGGTGCCTTTTATATAAATTTCAATGGATTTAATGAAGTTTCGGGTATAGCATGTGAAGCTGGAGTATAGCCCGACTTGCGCTGTTTTATTATGGGGATGGTTAACTAATCAGATATCAGATATACTTATGCCAATTTTTCGGTTTTTGTTTTATTATGGGGATGGATATTGACAGCTTAATAGCTTCCGCTCTTCTTCAGGGGAAGGGGGAAAAGTGAAAAAAAAAAATGAAAACTTTGCTCTTTATCTAGTTTTAGAACAAAATGTTATAGGAATAATTGCAGTGTGGTATTGTAGGCTTGTATTCATTGGTGGGTAAAGAATTGGGAAATGAACTTTCTTTGTGAACTGTACAATGTTAGAATGAATGTAAATGTGTTACATTTGCAGGTTAATGTGAATGTGAAATACTTTCGGCAATTTGGTTTCAGCTATAATTTTTTTTTTTTTTCAAAATAGTTATATGCACACAACTTCTAACAAGAGTTGTGTTCCATATTCCAACTACACAAACCAATGGTTGTGAAAGAATGTCTTTACGACATAATTAGGTGCTGTCCAACATAGTTCTACAACACTAACAAGTGTCGTGCAAATCTTATTTATCATAGTAATAAGAGGTGTTACATATTTCTACAATACACATCCTGGGTTGTCTAAGATAGTCCTTTAACTTATACAAGTGTTGTGTTAGATATTTCTACGATACACATCCTAGGTTGTCTAAGATAGTCCTTCAACTTATACAAGTGTTGTGTTACATATTTCTACGATACACATCCTAGGTTGTCTAAGATAGTCATTCAACTTATACAAGTGTTGTGTTACATATTTCTACGATACACATCCTAGGCTGTCTAAGATAGACCTTCAACTTATACAAGTGTTGTGTTACATATTTTTATGATACACTACTTGTGTTGTCCAAGATACTCCTACAACAACAAGCAAGGGTTGTGTTAGGCTTTCAAAAAAATCGAAAGAGAATCACAACTTTGGCAAAATATTGTCGAACCATGAATCACATCACCCTTAACAACACTTAGTCAAGTATTGTAGAAATGACTTGGACTTTCTACAATACCCCACCTACACAATACACAAAAAAGCGTTGTAGTAGGGGTACTACAACCCTAATGCGATGTTGTAAATGATGATTTTTCCGTAGTGAAGATTTAATTCTAATATGGATGGTCAAGACGGCCAATGACGGTTGTGACCCAATCTCTAATTAAAAAAATTTAGTGACCCAAACACGACTCTGGTCACTTTTATGTGACCCAAAGTCAAAATATCTCTTAATTTAACTGTATAAATCTTCGGAAATGCTAACCTTTAATATCCCGAGTGAGAGAGACTTTGGGACCAATTAACACTGCACATATCTAAATGTTGAGAGCGTAGATCATGGCCGTTCATTCCCAATCGGGATTTTTCTCTGGAGGAGACATCCGTTGTTCTTCCTTGAATATGAAGGAGAGAAAGAAACTCTTTGTTTATACCGTAAGTAAAAATGCCGCATAATGGGCCAAAGTGGTACTTGAATCATCTTTTGGCCCTCATCCAAGCCCGCTAACCAGTCAACTGAAATAGCCCACCAGCCTGCCCAGTATTACTCAAATCCAATGACCTGTCAATGGTCAAAGTCAACACTCGGTCAATGGTCAAAGTCAACATCCGGTCAGCGGTCAAAACAACCATCGATCAATGTCAAGTAGTTGTCGCCGATAGTGTTCGCCATGCGATCTCCATCCATGTTGTCGATGGTGCTGCCATGCGTTTTCCACTCACGTTGCCAGCGGTGCTGCAAACCAATTCCCAGCTAAGTACTCTATCGCACTGCCAACCAGTCTCTACCCGTGCAGCCAATCCATTCGCGGCGACATCCATCCATCTTTATCCGCCATTATGCCTGTCAACCATCAATCAAGTTTGCAAGCATGAAGAATTTATCATGGAAGCATGAATGAGCACAAGCATGAAGAATTCATCATGGAGGCATGAATGAGCAGTTTCATGCAGAATTCATCATGGAGGCATGAATGTGCAGTTTCATGCAGAATTCATCATGGAGGCATGAATAAGCAGTTAATGCCATTTAAATTTATATTGAAATTAGGGATTCAACTGTATAAATAGGGAGCTATCAAAGAGAAATAGGGGGGTAGCGAATACAAGAAAAGAAGACTGTAATACAAATATCAATAAAATATTTCTCCCCAAGGGGATTCATCCGTGGAAGTAGGCAAACCATGTCGAACCACGTTAAACCTGTGCCTCTTTATTTGTTCTTCAATTCATCTCCTTACCCAAAATACACAAATCATCTATTCATCGTGTTTAGGTGAGAATTTATTTTGGGTACAAACACTCTTCTATTTATACTTGGTGTTTACAAAGAGGATATCTACATGATTACATATTTAGGGAAACCCTAAATCCTAATTGATTGTGATACAAAACTTGTTTCCTTATCTAGTTAACTTTCCTTGTTGTGTTGGGATTCTTATAAATCGATGTCCGCGGTGCTCTGAGACCAGATTTTTACACCAAAATCCTACACCACTATGTGGCAGTGACATCCACCATTGATTTCTTTCACCCCTCACCCCACCAGAGAAAATAGGGGGCCACTTTTAAGGATTGAACCAATACAAATTTGACACACAGGCGGTGTCAAATGTTGGTGTCAAAATCCGAGGGCTACATATCATTTTCGGTCGATGTTAACATAATATCCTTGATAGTTGTTGGTGTCGGCACCATATCCTGACGGCACTTCCCTTAAATGTTTGACCATCTTCGGATCACGTTTAATCATGTTTAAGTAATGCGATAATTAATAATTAACTAAATAACGGTAAATGCACACATGAGACCCAGTCCCAGACTGTGTTGCACGGACACGCCTAGAAAGATGACGTAACCGTGTCGGGCACATGACACCTGGTTACGACTGCGACACTTCGGACACGCCACATCACGTGTCGCGTAAAAATCGACATTCGACACTTTGCGAACACTATTTGGACACTTTCGGACACACCATAAATGATTAATTTTGGTATGGAAAATCAAAATAAACTAAATGCGAAGCTAATTTAGTAAATCTTTTAGTCAAATCCAAACATTATTTATGAAAAACTTGATCAAAATGTTATTATTATAAATTTTATTTTGTTAGTAATCAAGTATTTTAAAAATAAGAATAATTATTATCTTGTGTAGATTGTTGTAGAATCTCATTTTAATGATGTGTGTAATACATATAACGTGTCCCCGTAACTAACTTTTTTGAGATTTGACGTGTCCCCGTAACCGTGTCGTGTCGTAACTGTGTCCCGTGTCCGTGTCCGTACAACATAAACATAGGCCCCAGACTCCCAGATCCTCGCACTTGCGTGCTTTGAAAAAAGGATCCTCGTACATTGTGATTCGACAGATTCTCCTATTAACAGATGATCCTATTAAACAGATCTTGACGTGTCTTGGTTTCAAAACTACTATTTTATCACAACTTACAGATCTGTAAGTACGTAGTATACTGTAGATGCGGCAAAAGAACTTTAAGGGTCGTGTTTCCATCTTTAAGTACGTACTTAGCATTATTTGCACTTTGCAGACGATCGATACACAATTGAAACAACAACTCTAGACTCACTTCGGAAATCTCCCGAAGTAATCACCGACTGACACAATGACCCTGGTCCCACTTTACATGGCCCTAATCCCGATGCTCGAACCATTACCCTACTGTCGTACGATTTGTTTTCGGTGGCTTTTTCGGTGAAGAGCTTCGGTGGGTCTAGCAGCATGCCAATTGTAAACCCTAAAACTTTTTCGTTTCTTTTTTCTACTTTAAAATTTTATATTGCAACATGTGGTTTAAGTGGAACATTGGAATCTCAGCAGCGGTTGACTTTTATGTCCTTTATGTGAGACCTGAGTTATTGAGTAGCGTGTATATTATTATTGTCTGTCACAATATCTGGACCTGCAGGAATCATATATATACAGTACCTTTTAGTTACTCGTTAAATGAGCCTCTTCATGTATGCATCCACGAATCGAGGAATCTTGAAAGGCGTTCAGAGAATCTTCTTCAACTATACGATTCAGTAAATCAAGAAGTCCACCTCTCGATAGAAACGGATTCAGCCCTCTTACGTACTCTGTAATATACAAATATAAATGACATAGCTTGCAGATGTTCATGTTACTAAATCTCGTTAACGTCTGTAGATGCAACAAAAGAGTTGATTGATCGTTTTTCTATTTAATTCGTCCGTATGGCGTAAAACGTAAAGACACCAACCAGCTAGGAAAAAACATTAAAAGTTCAACAGAAGGCAGAATTGAGAAAAAAGTTGCTCCAGGTCCTCTATATATATTTGTATCCCAAGCAGAAAAATAAGTTATTAGCATTATATTAGAATCCAAACCCTAGCTGCAACATGAAAGATCCTATGTCCACAAATGATATGTTTGTCTGGATAGCCTTTTCTCTTGCGGTGTCAGCTCCGTTATTACTCGTACTTCTTCTCCACAGTTGCCGGAGAAATAAAACCAATTCATGCCGGTTACCACCAGGTCCTCCTGGTTGGCCATTGATCGGAAACCTCTTAGGTATAGGCAATAAGCCACAAAACATTCATAGAACTTCAAAAGAAATATGGACCAGCTTTTTATGATACGCTTGGGTGCGATGAATGTGCTAGTTATTGCTTCTGCAGATGCTGCTATGGAGTTATTTAAAAGCCATGATCGAAGCCTTTCGCAACGCCAACTAGGAGAAGCGCTGAAATCATTAAGATGAGTATTGCCCAACTCCATCTTCTGCATATGGACCAATCTGGCAAAGGAATAGGCGACTATATGCAGCCATCAACTCTCGTACGACAGTAAAGAATACTTTAGGTAGACGAAGACAGTTTGTAGATCAGATATTACAATGGATATTGGTAGAAGAAAAGGAAGTCGATGTGTTGAAATAAGACACTTAACTTTTGGTTGCCTTAACTAATTTATTTCAAAATCTCTTCTTTTCTAAAGGTGTTACGGATCTTAATTCGACAAGTACTGGAAACGAACTCTATCAACTGATTAGGGAGATTGGGGTGTTATCCACAGAGGCTAATGTAGCTGATTTCTTTCCGTGGTTACGAAAGTTAGATCCACAGAATTTGGCCAGCAGAATGAAGAAGACAGTTGATGCATGTCTGAACACTATTGATGAGCTTGCAAAGGAGCGAAAGAGCAGGGATATTGATTTACGCAATAACAACGAGAAAGGATTATTGGGATTTGTTGATGGACTTCTGAAGGGGATGGCAAAGATGAACCAAGGAAAATTTCAGACAGACACCTTAATTGGTTTATAATGGTGAGTAAATTCATAAACTTGAACAATTTGATAATATACTTGGTCCGATTTACTTTATATTATAATTAATTTTGAGAATGTACCAAGTGATAAAGACGGTACAAGATCCGTCTCTATATGTAAGGATGATCTCCTCCTCATTCAGAGGCTAGTTAGCTCGTAGTGCTTAATCAATTTGTGTACATACAGCCGGTATGTGATAATAAAGGGGTGAAACATACCACTATCGTTCAATCTAATATAGCGTTGCTAATAAACTTTTCTATTTTTTTTTATAGGAACTGTTTATTGGTGCAACCGACACAGTAATCACTTCAGTAGAATGGGTAATGACAGAAGTTGTTCTACCAATCCTGAGGTAATGAGGAAGGCCAAAGATGAGATTGCCAAAGTTGTTGGTTATAATAGGAAAATTGAAAGTGATATTGAAAGTTTACCTTATCTATGTGCGGTGATCAAAGAAGCACTGAGATTGCATCCAGCGGCCCCTTTCCTAGTACCACGTTCTACTACCGAAGACACAAAATTCATGGGGTATACTATACCTAAGGACACAGCAGTGTTGGTTAATGTTTGGAGTATTGGAAGGGATTCCGATTTTATGGGATGATCCATTCACGTTCAATCAGAACGCTTCTTGGGAAATACGACGGATTACCGTGGACATCATTATCAATATTTACCGTTTGGATCTGGAAGACGTATGTGTCCTGGCATCCCATGGCACACCAAATTCTTCACATTGTGATTGGGTCATTGCTCCAATCTTTTTGATTGGTCCCTTGAAAATGGCGTCATACCTGAATCCATAGACATGAACGAAAGGTAGAGATGACACTGCAAAAGGCCATTCCTTTAAGAATAATACCAAGAGCATCGGCTCTTGCAGTATGACATCAATGCTTGATAACATTGGGATTTCGACCCATGCGTCCAACGAACTTTAAGTTTAATTCGTCCCTAATTTTCTATGTACGCCTCTTTGGCATGATTGTCTTTATAAAAATGATGCATTTGGCAGCTGATATTGTTTATAGTCATGTTGTTCATTTAACTGCAAGTATCCAGCTGCTTAGTTCTTGATATTCACCTTGA